>JAYESA010000007.1:151287161-151444661 GCA_036927795.1 Iris macrosiphon
CAAATGAAGCATTTATAAGACAACATAAGGAAAGGAACTTAATTCATATTCCAATAGTATAGTCTACCTACTTAAGTGATCATATTTCAAACATGTTCTACTCACAACACAATTATAGGTAAATAAGTTTTAACTATAACTAAAACATAAATAGATACATGCATAGAGGACAAGCATCCTACAAGGTAATCATTCAGTATTTTGTGTATGACACATTGAATGTTTCAAGTCTACTTCTAATTATCTTGACTCATTTTATTATTATGGTATCGTTGATCGGAATACAAGAGTCAATTCAGATTGTTAGGAGCGAAGACTTTGAAGAAGAGTCAGTTAATCAAAAGTAAGGCCACTAATACTTGGTGAACAGGGAAGAGAATGGGGAAGATCTTTAAGACTCTGCTCATGCGTCGCCTACACGATCACCTGCACATACGAATAGATGATCAATATCTCCTTTCCTAGGTCTCCCAGAATTCCATACAAAATACGGAGTTTAAAGAACGAAGACAATGAAAACCATCAAAATCGTTCAGAAAAACGCAAGTCATAAACCCAAAATAAAAGCAACAAAACAGCATCGAAAATGAGAAACGAAAACCAACGCAGTGGAAAGGCCCATCGTGACTCAACTGCTAAGTCCTTCCTCAAGGCATGATATACTGAATGTGGGAATTGATTTCGAAGAAATTAATCCATAATGAGGAAAGGATCTTGATTTAATCTATCCCGATCGAATAATACAAAAGTTTTTCTTAGCCGCGCTCCCCGTATTCGAGGAACAAAATACTACATCTTAACCAACTAATAAAAAGTTTTGCCCTCAGAACTTAGAAATTGTAAACCCCCTCGACCAATTTAGGATTATTTTAATTTAGATTGAGAGACTAGGATTAATTTGGATACAATTAAGATTAATGTACAACAATTATGTGTCTTAATATACCGTACCGTTGCTTCGATGTTTGGAGCGCTATACTAGTAGTTACCCTCAAACTAATTAAATACACATTTCCTAGACATGCCAGACTACCCATCTGACCCTTGTGTAACTTTTAGTTACTCAATATTGTGCTTCAATTCAGCTGCGCAATATTCGTTACAAACGTCCCTGAATAATTCTAATAAACCTAATTTCTCATAATTTCCTATTCCCATTTGAAATTAAGGTACAACCACAACCCAATTCCCTATAACCCAAATTAGGGTATTAACCTATTCTGAGCCTGCTATGCCCATGACTCTTGTGTTCCACCCAATTTTAATTCCATGTGTCTTCAATTTATTAAAGAACGCCGCGCGCTTTGTTTTAAATTAAATTAAATTAGAGGCAAATTTCACCAAAGTAAGACCTAACCAAGCCCATGTAAACCTTTCATGTAACCAGCCCCCCACCCCGAGGAGCCAGGCCAGCCCAAGTTTCAAGGTAAGCCCATATTTCCTTCTCCCCTATATAAATACATATTTACTCTATTGAAACCCTAAAAATCAAATACCTAGCAAACCCTTCCTCCTAATCAAACTCGAGTACCCCCTCTCCCTTCCCCCGACTTTCCAACGCCATCATCACCTCAGGCTGCCACCCCCTAGACTTCGGACCACCACCTCAGGCCGCTTACATCCGCCGCCAGCAACCCCCCATCAACCCGACACCCTATCACAACCCGATCACCTTAGCCGACTGCCCCGGCCCTGACCACCGCCTCCAGCATCGCCAACCACCACTATCAGGAGGCGCACCACCCTCCCCACGACCTAGCCGCCATCCCAACACTATCCCAGGCCAGCAACTGCCGCTGCCAAGGCCACTGTTGCCGCTGCTGCAACTACTGCAGTTACTGCCGCTGCTGCCTTGCTTGCCGCTGCTGCCTTGCTTGCCGCCATCGACGCCGGAGCTCCGCCCATGTCGGAGGACAGTCACTGATGAGCCAGACCCCCCTCTCGGCCACGACCAGGTAATACATGCTGTGCTATTAATAGCTTCATGTGTCGTCGGGTCATCGTGTCATGGTATCACCTAAAGGACACAAGTAAATTAATATGAAATATATTTGTGTATGTAGGTATATAATTAGATTAGAATAATAATTAATAAGTTAGTAATTAATAAATTAGTAAATGACCCTAATAATATGACTTGTTATAAGAACTTGTAATTCACCAAAAATCTAGACATTGATCAAACACACAGTAACATGAGAAATAAGGATAGATTATTGTACGAAACGTAAGAATTTTCGTAAACCCATAACCTTAGTAAATTATTGTCGTGAGGTACATGGTAACTGAGGACAGGACGCGCGTGCATCTTAGCTACGTGCACACGAGACTCTGTAGTCGACCAACCGTGACCCTTGTGTCAGTACTAAGAGCAGCGTCGTAAGTTATGTGTATGTATTGCTTAGTGTCTGATGACAGTATTTGCTATATTATATTGTGTGTTTAGGGTCATTGGACCAGCCAGGAGAGACTGCAGAAGCAGGCTATTGGCATTCACAGCTTGAGGACCCAGGCAAGATACCTTACCATATTTACTGTCTAATTTAAATTATGCATATGTTTTATGATATCTTGTTGCTTTATTTTATATGACTGTGCGCGTCCGAGATTGACTCGGGTGCAGTCGACGGATACGTCGATGAGTAGTGTGCTTGACCTAGCCACTAGTAGACTCACCCCATTGGGAGGATAATCTGATATATTCTGAGACCTGACACTCTTACACGTTTTACGGTGACAAAATTTATATTGGGATGCCGGTTCGTGTACTCGACTAGCTATCGGTGCGTGTGATATTCATCACGGCTTAGTACAAAATTCATGATTTATATTAGTAGAGACTTGGCATATAGATACGTGGTATACAATTCGAGTATTCGACTTGTGTATCTACCTTGGGCGGGGAGAACAACTAGTAGGCGTATGGGATACACACATTGGACTCCGTAGTATCCGGAGGAGCCACGGATCGAAAGACTTCTTTTATTACAGACACCGCACTTTTCGGAGTGATACGGACGTATATATATTGCAGATACCTCATTCTTCAGAATGATAGACATTACAGATACCACGCTCTTCGGACTGTTGGACGTTATGCCTATGCCTACCCATACGTACCAAAGTTGTTCTCACATTGCATTCACTTAGTTGGTTAGCACACCCTTTATTGTATTTATTTTATTCAGTATTTATATATATGTCATGCTTCTATGTATCTTGTTATGTCCCTCTGAGGACCTGGTACCATTCCAGATTTGGATGAGGCATATTACCCCACAGTGTACGGACCAGGACATGAGACGAGGTATGCTACCGCGGAGGAGCTAGAGGTGCTACTTCAGAGTTTTCGTGATCAGTTGGTAGGCCTTCTGCCTAGGGTTAGGAGCATCATTATCTAGTCAGTCGATGCCCTAGTCATTACTCTTTTTATCTGTCATTCAATACTTTATTTTTGTCCTGGTAGTGGGTTTGTTCCCAACAGACATTCTTGGTTGTACTATGATATTTTGAGACTGGCGTTTATCTTCCAGTATTTATTTTAGTACTTTCTTGCTATTTATATTATGGATGAGATTAGATTACCTGTTTGATGTTGATATTGGACTTGTTAGTTATTTAGGACAGCGTAACACTCTTCGTTTGGATCCATTAAATTAGGATAACCTCGGAGATATGACAACTGGCTATTGCCACGTGGCCTGGTCCCGTATATTTTAGGACTGGAGCGTGACATGGTTTTAGTGGTGGCCCATGCAGGTCAGCTTAATCGCTTGTGGTATGGTAACATGCCCAGCGAGCCTGCAATATAATAGAAATTACTAGGACTCATCCACTTTGATTACGTCCTTGAACTTCCTTCGTATTACTTCTAAATATCTGCATCTTGTTTGTTTGATTCTATACTCTTTTATTGAAGTCCTATCTCTTGCAGCAAGATGAACTTGCACAATGGACAAGGAGCATCCGGTGCCGTGGTGCCAACCGACACCATCCAAAGAGAGAAGGTACCCCAGGGACTACCTAGAGGGCAACCACCGCTGCAGGCCCCACTGATACATTGGCACGAGACTTCTCAGGGGATCCTACCCAACAGCACGAGGGACAAACTTCCCAGACGATCCCCACACAGCATTTTGAGGGCCAGACTTCAGGGGCTACACCAATGCTGCAAACCGAGAGGCCGACATCTGAGGAGACACCTACCACACAGTCAGAGGTTCTATTACCACCACCTCCACCTCCACCTTATCCACCTCAGATGCCATAATTAGATGGACAGCCACAGACGCTTCAGTTCTTCCAGACTATGATGCAAGCACAGTGGCATCAGACCGAGACGTTGAGACAGAGTTTGATGGCAGTACTAGAGAGGACACCTGTCACAGCCCCAGTACAAGTACCTCCACCAGCCCAGACAATTGGCACTGTAAGATGGTTCCAACAGATGGGACCAAATACTTTTTCGGGCAATGAGACTGCAGAGGAGATCTCCGATTGGGTCACCAATATGGAGATGCTACTAGAGGCTTCACAACTGCATCCAGACCTTTGGATGACCAATAGTGAGGACCCAACGAAAAGGCAACGCCCATCACTGGTGGGATTCTATTAAGCTCAGTGTAGGCAAGAACCAAACTTGGGAACAGTTCTTAGAGTACTTCAATGTGAAGTATTTCCCTGCTATAGTCAGAAATTCCCTGTACTCCCAGTTCTTATATCTAGAACAAGGGAATATGACCGTTGACGCATATGACGCGGAGTTTAGCCGTCTTAGCAGATTTGGTGTCGTCCTGATACCCAATGACCTAGAGAAGGCTCAGAGATTCCATCACGGCCTTACTTTCGAGCTGTAGAGGTATACCACCACACAGGCGAGGATTTCTTATGAGGAGGTTCTTTCAGAGGCGAGAATCCAGGAGGCCATCGGCAGAGGAGCAAGACGTTCCAGCACGACCACACCAGCCAGAGCCCAGTCATGAGCAGGAGGATCAATCCGTCGTCCCGTAGCACAAACACCGTAGAGGGCAGCACCATACCCACAACAGGAGCTTCCGACTTATTACCAAAGTGGTAAGAAGGGCCACGTCATTAGAGATTGTCGAAAGAAGATTGGATTATGCATGATACGTGGAGCGAGTAAGCACCTTGCCCGAGACTGCCCACAGCATAGAGATGCAGCACCGCAGACCGGACATAGGCCAGCAGCACCAGTTCTGAGGATACTACCCCCACCAGGAGGTCAGCATCTACCAGCACCCGGAGGATTTCAGAGGGGACCACCTTGGGCCCCATAGCAGGCACAGTTTGATCGAGCCCGACAGCAGACCGGAGGGCAGAGGCACGGACGGGCCTTTGCATTAGCAGCTACTGAGGAGAAAACAGAAGGGAAGCTATCACAGGTACCATTTTAGTTGCATCATTACCTACAACTGCATTATTCAATTCTGGAGATACACTATCGTTCATATCTAGTAGATTTGTAGCAATGCATAGAGTAGCTACTTCTCCCTTACCTAAGACTTGGAAGATTCTTACCGGAGGAGGTATCGTGCCGGTTACCAGCACTATTAGAACGTGTTCGGTAGTCGTATGTGGTAGAGAGATGAGAGCGCGATTCTTGGTATCACCCATGCCATACTTTAATGTTGTGCTAGGCATGGACTGGTTAAGCCAGTATAATGTCGTCCTGGATTGCCAGAAAGGTAGCATCACTTTTAGACCGCCAGATCAACCGGAGTTCGAGTACATGCGAGGGACCGTCGAACAAGGAGTAGGACAGATAGCTGGAGCTTACATGGCTATAGAGATGGTACCCCCACCGATAGTTACAGAATTCGAGGATGTTTTTCCTAATGAATTGCCAGGCTTACCGCCAGATAGAGACGTAGAGTTCGCTCTTGAGCTAGTACCCTGAGTAGCACCGGTATCTTCTAATGTATACCGATTGGCGAAGAAGGAACTAAATGAACTGAAGCTACAATTAGAGGAGTTGCAGAGCAAAGGATTTATCCATCCTAGTGCATCACCCTGGGGAGCACTCGTGTTATTTGTACCTAAAAAAGATGGGACAGTACATATGTGCATTGATTACAGAGCCCTTAATGCTTTGATCATCAAGAAAAAGTACCCCCTGCCGCGGATTGATGATTTATTCGATCAGTTGACAGGAGCAGTGGTGTTCACAAAGATCGACTTGAGATCGGGTTATCACCAAGTAAAGGTGCGAAGAGAAGACATTCAAAAGACAACATTCAGGACTCGTTATGGTCACTAAGAGTTCTTAGTAATGCCTTTTGGATTGACGAATGCACCTGCTATATTTATGAACTTGATGAACAGAGTCTTCCACCAGTACCTTGACCAATTCGTGGTAGTCTTCATCGACAACATATTGGTGTATTCGAAGAGCCATAAGGAGCACGAAGAGCACTTGAGACTAGTGTTAAAGACGCTGGGGAGAGATAGGCTTTATGCCAAACTGAGCGAATGTGAGTTTCTCCTAGATCATGTCGCTTTTCTTGGACATGTTATCTCAG
Organism: Iris macrosiphon; assembly: GCA_036927795.1. Lineage (NCBI taxonomy): Eukaryota > Viridiplantae > Streptophyta > Magnoliopsida > Asparagales > Iridaceae > Iris > Iris macrosiphon. The sequence continues at coordinate 151,293,701 of JAYESA010000007.1, forward strand.
GAGATGGTATTTCAGTAGATCCAGCAAAGATTTTATCAGTAGAGACATGGCCAACCCCTACCAATGTCTCAGAAGTGAGGAGTTTTCTAGGACTTGTGGGATATTACCGAAGATTCGTAGAGAACTTCGTAAAGATTGCAGAGTCGATGACCTACTTGACCCGAAAGGAGCAGGAGTGCATCTGGACAGAGGTGTGTCAGACGGCGTTCGATGATCTGAAGAAGCGTCTGACTACAGCACCTATCTTGACCATACCTTCTGGACCAGGAGGTTTCATGATCTATAGCGATGCATCCAGGAAAGGATTATGATATGTCTTGATGTAGCATAGAAAGGTTGTGGCCTATGTCTCTAGACAGTTAAGGACCCATGAGAAGAACTATCCCACTCACGACTCGGAGCTTGCCGCAGTGATCTTTGCCTTGAAGATTTGGAGACACTACCTATATGGAGAAAGAGTGAAGATATTCACTGATCATAAGAGCCTGAAGTACGTCTACACCTAGAAGGACTTGAACCAGAGACATAGACGTTGGCTCGAGGTGATGACCGACTTTGAGATCGAGCTACAGTACCATCCGGTAAAGGCCAACGTAGTAGCTGACACGTTGAGAGAAGACCCATGGCATTCTTCTTGACTACCCAACAATATCTGTTGAGAGATCTAGAGCAGATGGGTATAGATATCATTATGCCCGGAGTGGACGGATAGTTATCGAGCTTCCAGTTGCAATCAACATTAGTGGAGAGGATCAAGGCTGCTTTGCCAAAAGATGCCAGATTCCAGAGGCTTCGACAGAGGACAGAGGCCAGAATACAGACATAATTGCGTATACATGAAAACAAAATTTGAGATGTGGAGATCGTCTCTATGTTCCAAATAGAGAACTTCGTCAGGAGTTGATGTTAGAGGCACACAGTTCAACCTACTCTATTCATCCAGGAGGCACGAAGATGTACAGAGACTTGAGGCAGTACTACTGGTGGCATGGAATAAAGAGGAAGATAGCCTGCTTTGTGGCAAAATGTCTAGTGTGTCAGCAAGTCAAGGCTGAGCATCAGAGATCTGCAGGATTACTTCAACCGCTCCCGATACCGGAGTGGAAATAGGAGCACATCACTATGGACTTTGTTATAGGTTTTCTGAGGAGTCCTAGTGGTCGCAATATAGTTTGGGTAATCGAGGATAGACTCACCAAGTCTACTCACTTTTTATCCTTCAGAGTTGGGCAATCTACAGAGGTCTTAGCAGATATGTACATGAGGAAGATTGTGCGACTGCATGGAGTGCCAGTTAGCATAGTATCTGACAGGGATACGAGATTTATATCTTACTTTTGGCAGAGTATGAAAGAAAGTCTCGATACCCGCCTGATGTTTAGCACATCGCATCATCCGCAGACCGATGGCCAGTCCGAGCGCACCATCTAGACATTGGAAGACATGTTAAGAGCATGCATGCTTGATTTTGGAGGATCATGGGAGGACCATTTGCATTTGGTCGAGTTTTTCTATAATAACAGCTATCAGGCGAGCATCAAGATGGCTCCTTATGAAGCATTGTATGGAAGAAAGTGTCGTTCCCCAGTATGTTGGAGCGATATAGGCGAGAGACAAATTCTTGGGCCAGAGTTGGCTGTTCGTATAGTAGAGAAGGTGAAGAAGATCTAAGGGCACCTGCGAGCAGCACAGGACAGACAGAAGCACTGGGAGAATGCGCATCGATGACCCCTAGAGTTCCAGGTTGGAGATTACGTGTTTATAAAGATCTTACCTACTCGAGGGACTATCATATTTGGAGGCAGAGGAAAGCTGAGTCCGAGGTACATCGGACCATTCGATGTGTTAGAACGCATCGGAGAGGTTGCTTACAGGTTAGCCTTACTACAAACTTAGGAAGGAGTCCATTACGTCTTCTATGTATCTCAGCTAAGGAGGTACATGCCAGATCCGAGTCATGTGCTTGATAATTCAGAAATCACAGTGGGCCCGAGCTAATCATACCAAGAGGAGCCAGTTAAGATTCTGGACAGAAGCAAGAAGGTATTGCGAGGTCAGACAATCCCTCTAGTTCGTGTCGCATTGAGGCATCATGCACCAGGCAAGTCGACCTGGGAATGTGAGGAGGATATTCGACAGTGCTATCCCCATCTCTTCGAAGGACTAGGTACGTAATAGCATTACATTTCAGTCAGTAGTTCTTACCATACGTATATTTTAATTTCGAGGACGAAATGCTCTAAGGAGGGTAGATTGTAAACCCCCTCGACCAATTTAGGATTATTTTACTAGGATTAATTTGGATACAATTAGGATTATTGTGCAACAATTATGTGTGTTAATACAGCGTACCGTTGCTTCGATGTTTGGAGCGCTATACTAGTAGTTACCCTCAAACTAATTAAATACACATTTTTTAGACATGTCAGACTACCCATCTGACCCTTGTGTAACTTTTAGTTACTCAATATTGTGCTTCAATTCAGTTGTGCAATATTCATTATAAACGTCCCTGAATAATTCCAATAAACCCAATTTCTCATAATTTCCCATTCCCATTTGAAATTAAGGTACAACCACAACCCAATTCCCTATAACCCAAATTAGGGTATTAACCTATTCTGAGCCTGCTACGCCCATGACTCTTGTGTTCCACCCAATTTTAATTTCATGTATCTTCAATTTATTAAACAATGCCGCGCGCTTTGTTTTTAATTAAATTAAATTAGAGGCAAATTTTACCAAAGCAAGACCTAACCAAGCCTATGTACACCTTTCATATGGACCAGCCCCCACCCCGAGGAGCCAGGCCGGCCAAAGTCTCGAGGTCAGCCCATATTTCCTTCTCCCCTATATATATAAATACATATTTACTTTATTTGAAACCCTAAAAATCAAATACCTAGCAAATCCTTCCTCCTCATCAAACCCGAGTACCCCCTTTCCCGCCACCCCATAGACACCAGACCACTCCCTCAGGCCGCCTGCACCCACCGCCAATAACACCCCATAAACCCGACACCCCATCACAACTCGATCACCTTAGCCGACTGCCCCCGGCCCTGACCACTGCCTCCAGCACCGCTAACCACCACTATCAGGCGGAGTACCACCCTCCCTAAGACCTGGCCGCCATCCCAACACCATCCCAGTCCAGCAACCACCAGCAACCGCCGCTGCTGCCGCTACTGCAACTACTGCAGTTACTGCCGCTGCTGCCTTGCTTGCCGCCGTCGACGCCGGAGTTCCGCCCACGCTGGAGGACAGTCACTGACGAGCCAGGCCCCCCCTCGGCCACGACCAGGTAATACATGTTGTGCTATTAATAGCTTCATGTGTCATCGTGTCATGGTATCACCTAAAGGACACAAGTAAATTAATATAAAATATATTTGTGCATATAGGTACGTAATTAGATTAAAATAATAATTAATAAGTTAGTAATTAATAAATTAGTAAATGACCCTAATAATATGACTTGATATAAGAACTTGTAATTCACCAAAAATCTAGACATTGATCAAACACACAGTAACATGAGAAATAAGGACAGATTATTGTACGAAACGAAGCAGTTTCGTAAACCCATAACCTTAGTAAATTATTGTCGTGAGGTACATGGTAACTGAGGATAGGACACGCTTAGCTACGTGCACACGAGACTCTGTAGTCGACCAACTGTGACCCTTGCGTTAGTACTAAGAGCAGCGTCATAAGTTGTGTGTATGTATTGCTTAGTGTCTGATGACAGTATTTGCTATATTATATTATGTGTTTAGGGTCATTGGACCAGCCAGGAGAGACTGCAGGAGTAGGCTATTGGCATTCACAGATTGAGGACCCAGGCAAGATACCTTACCATATTTACTATCTAATTTAAATTATGCATATGTTGTATGATATCTTGTTATTTTATTTTATATGACTGTACGCGTCCGAGATTAACTCGGGTGCAGTCGACGGATGCGTCGATGAGTAGTGTACTTGACCTAGCCATTAGTAGACTCACCCTATTGGGAGAATACTCTGATATCTTCCGAGACCTGACACTCTTACACGTTTTACGGTGACAAAATTTATATTGGGATACGGGTTCGCGTACTCGACTAGCTATCGGTGCATGTGACATGCATCATGGCTTAGTATGAAATTCAGGATTTTATATTGGTAGAGACTTGGCATATAGATACGTGGTATGCAAGTCGAGTATTCGACTTGTGTATCTACATTGGGCGGGGATGACAACTAGTTGGTGTATGGGATACACCCATTGGACTCCATAGTATCCGGAGGAGCCACGGATCCAATGACTTCCTTTATTGCAGACACCGCGCTCTTCGGAGTGATACAGACGTATATATATTGCTGATACCTCATTCTTCGAAATGATGGACGTTACAGATACCACGCTCTTCGGAGTGTTGGACGTTATGCCTACGCTTATCCATACATACCAAAGTTGTTCTCATATTGCATTCACTTAGATGGTTAGCACACCCTTTATTGTATTTATTTTATTCAGTATTTATATATATGGCATGCTTCTATGTAATTTTACGTCCCTCTGAGGACCTGGTACCTTTCCAGATTTGGATGAGGCATATTACCCCACAGTGTACGGACCCGGACAAGAGACGAGGTATGCTACCGCGGAGGAGCTAGAGGTGCTACCATCAGAGTTTTCGAGATCAGTTGGTAGGTCTTCTTCCTAGGATTGGGAGCATCATTATCTAGTCAGCCGGTGCCCTAGTCATTACTCTTTTTATCTGTCATTCAGTACTTTATTTTCGTCTTAGTAGTGGGTTTGTTCCTGTAGAAGCATGAAAAATACGCCGGATGACTATACGCGGTATATTGGTGCAGAGCGGCGTAAGCAAAGGCCTTAAGAGCCATCAAGCGTGCAACATAGCTCTTTCTGCCAAGAACGCAGCGTGAAATATAAAAGCTCGAAGGACCATCCGCATAAAGCAGTACGTCCAAGCTGCTTCAGCGTAAAACAGGGTGCTTCATCGCCTCATCCTCTTTCAGACGCAGTATTAAGGTGTACAAGAGATGCTTCGTATTCTCTGAGGTGAACCTGTTAGACCCTGCAATAAAGATCCTGCAATGAACCTGACGTCTGGGCTTCTGACAAAGGGATATGGATCGACTACCCAGGCGACGGCTATAATGATGGCACAGCACTGCGACCCAGGCTGTCAAATACCGCCATCCCCTTCGCGTAAACTGCTTTTACAAGCACGAAGGGATACGCTGCCTTGTTTACACCGGCAAAACACGAGCTGTTTACGTTCTGCAGTAGACAAAATCGCCTGCCACACCAAAAGCTGCACTCCGTACGGGGTTCGAGGCACGTCTCTTCGCCTAATGCACAGAGCGGTGACAGTTTTTCAAGGCACGTCTCTGCGACTGGTACGCAGAAAGGGTTGCAGACCGTCAAAGAACACGCCTCCACATTTAATGCACAGGATGGTGGCAAATCTCAGTATTTAATGCAAGAGATTTGATTATATCTTCAAAAGCCGTAATTTTGGCTAAGACGTCCCCATCAGCACTCTGGCATGGTACGCAGCGGCTTCTACGCCCACCCAGCTCCTGTGCTCTCTCGATCTCGATGACCACTCGGCTTCTACGCCTGTTCGACTTCTACGCCCACCCAGCTCCTGTGCTCTCTTGGTCTCTATGACCACTCGGCTTCTACGCCCATTCGGCTTCTATGCTTGTTTGGCCTCTACGACCACTCGACTTCTACGTCTGTTCGGCTTCTACGCCTGTTCGGCTTCTATGCCGGTTTGATAACTATTTGGCTTCTATGCCATGGTGACAGACATTTGGCTTCTATGCCAACCTCTTCTACACAATAGATACCTACCTACGTGGCTTTTACGTCGTGATCTTCGTAGCGATTATACGCGTTGTGTCCCTTAGTTGGACCCGCGTCACACGCTCATTCAAAAGATCATCTATACGCAGGCATTGGTTACTTTAACCGTTGTGTAAAAGGGTGCTGTACTTTCCACTCCTCGGTTTCTACACCGACGGAGTGGTCACTGTCACTAAAACTCTATAAATAGAGGCCTCTATAAATGAGGAACAAGGTCGACAAATTGGAGGGTCAAAGACGTTAGGTCTGAAAACTGATCAAGAGATCCAGTACCAGGTCCAACGGTAGAGAGAGAGAGAGAGAGAAAGAGAGAGAACCCGGAGCTCAGGCAGAGAGTAGGGATCGATGACTTTGGCATCGTGCATCCACCCTCTTTTGCAACCTTCGAAGCTGCTTTCTGTCTTCTACGACACTTCTTCAACATCGTGTGGTCCAAAGGCTAAAGTGATCGACTGCAGATCATACACCTATAGCAATATTTATCCAGATTAAATAAATTGTACTCCCGTATCCTCGTATAGGATCAAATTGTACAAGTTTGTTTGTAAACAAAAGAAGGCGGGTTTCGTGTAAACCCCATATTGAATACATTTTCATTCTTTCGTTTAATACCACAAACAAGATGGCGACTCTGCTGGGGAAGTCTTTCTCTTCTGATGAGGAAGCAATTGCTCAACACGATGCGGTATCCGTGGGATCCATGAAGAAGACACTGGTCGTCCAATTCGACCAGTCTGCCTATGAAGACATGCTTCGAACCGGGGGTAGCTCTCACTCTCTCTCCGTCCAAGATAACAGGAAGCTGCGCAAGGTCTGGATACCCAAGACATCCTCTATCATTCCTGTGGACTATCCGATCTCTCCGACCTCTCCGACCAATGAGGTGGTAGCATTGCTCCCTCCGTGCCCTGCACGTAAAATTCAGTCTCCCGCTATGCGCGGTACAGACGAAACTTCGGGCAAAGCCTCAGCGCTGACCCAGAAGTATCCACTGTGCTCTACGCGTAGGAATCAGTCTCCCGCTACGCACGGTACAGATAAAACTTCGGGCAAAGCCTCAGTGCTAATCCAGAAGTATCCACTGCACTCTACGCGCAGAAACCAGTCTTCCGCTACGCGCTGTACAGACCAAACTTCTGATGATGCCTCAGCGCCAAGTCAGAAGTAAAAATCACGCTCCATGCGCAAGACAACATCTGACCTCTACGGGGAACCAGATGAGCGTCGTGATTTCCGCAGGGGGAAGCAAGCGGCGGGGTACTCAACTTCTCGACCGTTACGCCAGCAAAGAAGCAATCTACCTACCATCCGGATTACGCGGTAAGCCAACGGCCGACTGAGGACCTCTTCAGCTTTACGCCAGTCTGAGCGAATCTCCAAATTATGCCAGGCGAAGTCCCACGACGTAAAGCATGCTCAGGCTACGGGAAGGCACCCTCCCCGGAGATTATCCGCCACCCAGATGGCCAATCTGTTGTACACAGGTGGCGTAGGGAAAACCATGGTGCCCAGTCTCCGTATGCCCACTGATGGGAACAGAAGGAACAAGCCGTCGTCTTCTTCCTCTACTCCTCCTGACTTGCGCGCATATCTAATCCAGAAGATTAAGGAAAGGGGACCTTCCAACATGTCTATTATGCCCCCTAGCGAGCAATGTTATAATAGTCATAAAATTGTGATTGACTGCTGCTGTTCTAAAGCAAAACGGTCGGTTTTCGACCGATTGAGCTACTCTCAGTCTTTCCCGGAAGAAGAGCCCGTGTATGCATCCGTGAACATGGCTTCACACATACCTAGAGGAGGGACGAACTCAAAACGTCATCCCTCTGGGCCTCCGAGCCGAAGGAGATTTGAAGACCTCCTTAGGAATACTGAAGCTGGGGTGTTCCAAAACACCCATGCAAGGTCACAACAACCAGCTTCGTACTCGTCTGATTCCGATGCCAGAGGTCGCCAATCTCCCAGATCAGATGCTGAGAGTATAGAGTCGACTTCTGCAGCGACCTATACTTATCCTTCGAGGACGCCCAGGGAAATGGGAGTTTACGCCGTTGAAGATGAACGCGAGGAAGCTTCGCTGTCAAGAAACGCGAAACAACGCATCACTGTGCTGGAGACATCGCTAAAACAAATACAATCCATGATGGAGAACATGCACCAGATGATGCTGACTCAGCACGCAGCTGCCATGGCTCAAACGTCGGCCCTGCCAACTCAGATACGTGTGGGGGTGGACTTACCACCATCCAACCCGAGCCAAGAGCCTGCTCTAGATCAAGAGTCAGCAGTTCCTCCGCTTCCTCACTCGATGAATATATTATCTCCCGTTGGAGTCACGATACAACCAACTCTGCACTACACCGTAGCCCCGCTTCCAACTGAAAATCCGATGCAGGCAGTATGGGAGTTGAAAGCCCAGTTCGACGCCTTGAAGCACAAAGATCAGCTCAAGAAACTGGGAATCAACCAGCCTTACCCAGCTATCTGGGAAGAGGTCCCTTTCCCTCCGAGGTACAAACCTCAGACTATGGCTCTGTTCGAGGGAAAAACATCACCAAGTCAGTACATGAACTATTTCAGTATGATGACGGTGTTGTTACAAAGGAACGACGCCCTCCTCACTCACGTGCTCAAAGGCTGCCTCTCAGGAGTAGCCTATCAGTGGTACAGTAGCCTGGCGGACAACTGTATTACTTCCTTCGAGGACTTCAAAGCTTTATTCTTCATGCGATTCTACGAGGGTGGAATGGACATGTCTATGTCCTCTCTTATCGAAGTCAAGCAAAGGGAAAAGGAGGACGTTCGCACCTTCGTCGAACGTTTTCGTCAGGCCACCTTACAGATGCCTCCAGGAGTTCCAGACTCTGCGTTAGTAGACATTTGCAGAAAAAACCTCCTTCCCGTAGTCTCGATGTTTACAGGACCATATCAATTCCATGAGTGGCCCTCGTTCATCATCTCGGCAGTAGCCGCCGAAGACAACAGTCGCAAGGCGCGCGACAATGGCATCATGATCTCCGCCTCCGATAGAGGCAAAAGGTCATCTCCCAGCAGCGACCATCCTCGCAGCTCCAAGGGAAAAGAAGCTCTGACGGTCAATACGTCCAGGCAAAAGACCGCGGTGACCACGCAGACGAAACCCGGGACTTCCAGGCCCGTCGAAGTCTACTCTTTTGACGACGACGATATCCCTAGTATATTCAAGTGTCTCGTCAAAAGCAGCAAGATCACCCTTCCAGAGCTAAGGCGGCCCCAAGAAGTCAGCAATACTGACGACCCCAAATACTGTATCTTCCACAGATACGTACACCACCCAACAAAGGCGTGTTACATACTGAAAAGGAAGATCCAGGGGTTAATCGATGCTAAGGCCATCACTCTGCACAATACCGAGAAGACGGTCACGGCCAACATGATTTCTCTGCGGTTTGGCGATCTGCCTTCCCAAGAAGTCATGGACGGTATCACGCCCATTTCCCGGACCACGATGGACATCGTCAATCTTCCTCCAGCTAGGGGTCGAAATCATGACCTGGTACCCCTAACCACCCGGCAGGGCAAGATTATGTGGGTTCATCCAAATTTGGTGTCAGAGCTCGAGGAGGAGACTAAAGCTACTAAAGCTACGTCTAAAAAAAGCTCCAAATGCAAACCATGCCATATGGTCGCAACTTCTTCGCCATCGGACGAAGATGAGGTATTTGCTGCAACCCGTTCAGGGAAAGCATTTGCTGCAACCCGTTCAGGGAAAGCCTACCTCAACGACTACGGAGCGAGTCAGGAAGATGCACCGGTGGACGCTTCAACTGCCAAACCTTCAGGACCAGGCCCCGCCGTACCAGAGGCCTGCCCTTCAAAACCGACGCCGGCGGACAAAGGGAAACAAAGAGAAGTGCGCTTTGATAAACCTGTGAAAAACATTCCAAACAAAGGTTTTGAGAAGCCGTACAACTTCGACATCCTGGCCCAACTGGCTAATACACCAGCCAGGCTCTCCATCTTTGAGCTACTCAGGCTCTCCCAAGACACTCGTTTAGCCCTAAGTGAAGCGCTGATGCAGGCGGAGGCATGCTTGACCCAGCTCAAGTCCTCCGACGAAGAACCAGTGGCGTGTCCTCAATGCCACAGTGTGATGGAGGTGGTCCCAAATATCACTTTTATCCAAGACGATATGCTGTTAAAACATAACAAGCATGACAGGCCCCTCTATTACATCAGGTATGTCAGTTCCATGGGGGTCGATCGGATTCACATAGATCCGGGATCGTCGATCAGCATCATCCTTCACAGTCTGCTCAGACCATTGAGGATTCCTACCAGCGAACTGGCTTACACCTCCACTACAATCGTGGGTTTCAACGCCGGAAGAAGTAAGCCGTTGGGAAAGATTCGCCTAAGGATCCAGATTGGCAACCTCAGATCGGTGGCCACATATTACTTGATCGATTCAGATGTATCCTACAACATTTTGCTGGGAAGACCGTGGATCCACGATCACAACATCGTTCCTTCAACTCTACATCAATGTCTTAAATATGTAGACCCCCAAGGAATGGTACAAACGGAGGTTGCCGACCTAAACCCGTTTAAAGGAGTAGAGTCCTACTATTCCGACGCCGTGTTGTACTCTCAAGACCATACGGAAGAAGTATCGGGCAAGACGGAGAAGGAATCCCACTGGGAGCCAGGAGAACCCTCTGCCGCACTACCGCTGTCAATCAGAGTGAAAGGACGAACCACTCGTCCAAAAGCCATAGAGCCTATGGCTATTCATCTGAACAAATCCAGCTCAGGAAAAGGAAGCAATTCTCCAGTGGTCACTCTGAACCAGAAGCCTCCACCTTTGGTCATCAACCTTCGGCGCAACGGACAGCCGACCGACGTAAACGCAACCAGGAACGGAGTTCCAGATGATAATAAACATCCTCTTTTCCAGTACGTTAACGCTCAAATTCCAAAACAGGAATCTACTCCCCGTGGCGAGGTAGAACCCATAGCACAAAAATTCTTGGAAGCTATAAACTCCTACCGTCCGTATGTCTGGGAAGTAGCGTCATCATCCAACGTCATCACAACGTATGGACCACATGAGAATTCTATCTTCATTGACCCGCCTACCTGCAGCAGTCAGCACCCAATATTCTTCGGCCGCATGCGCAATCAACCGACTGACCAGGAAGATCCTTTCGATGACGATACTGGGAAACTGCAAGTTCACCGATACAGCCCGCAAGCGCTGAAGATCATGCAAAATATGGGCTACGACTTAAAGCGGAAGCCAGGCCTCAACTACGGAAGAGGCAGACGAACGCTGCCGTGCGGCGACCCCCGCTATCTACAAACTCGTTTCGGGTTAGGGTATGCCACCTCCCTTACAACTTCCAAGTCAGACGAGGATATCTTTCCCTCCTCCCAGAATGACTCGTCGCCCCCCGACTCACCTGATGCTCTCGAACAAACACTATCAGTAAATATGGTAGTGACACATCCCTCAGAAGCAGATGAACAGGGTTCTGAGCCGTTTGAGAATGACTCTTGGGCTCAACAAATGGATACGCAGTAGGAATTCCGCTTCGAGCAAAGAGAACCTCCCACCAAGGACGAAGTTATCCAAATTGATGTTGGGGGTAAACTTTTGCCAAAACCGATATTCATCAGCAACAATCTTTCCCCAGCTGAACGGGAGGAAGTTATCCAGCTGATAAAAGAATATATCGACGTCTTTGCGTGGAATTATGAGGATATGCCAGGCCTTGACCCAAAGGTGGCTACTCATAAGCTCAATATATTGACCGACTCGAAGCCTATGAAGCAACACCAATGCCGGTTCCGTCCGGACATAATGGACGCCATCGAAGCTGAAGTCAAGAAGTTGATAGCATGCAGTTTCATCCGGGAAGAACAACATCCCGACTGGGTCGCCAACGTTGTCCCAGTCATGAAGAAAAATGGAAAAATACGTATCTACATCGATTACCGAGATCTGAATGCAGACTGCCCCAAGGATGCGTTCCCTCTTCCCATCACGGACATCATGATCGACAACACCTACAATTTTGAACGCATGTCTTTCATGGACGGATTTTTCGGATACAATCAGATCAAGATGCATCCTGAAGACGAGAAGCACACTGCCTTCCGGACCCCGTTGGGAGTATATTGCTATACGGTCATGCCCTTCGGATTAAAGAACGCCGGGGCTACATACCAACGGGCTATGAGTAACATATTCCATGAGCATTTACGCAAAACAGTGGAATGTTACGTGGACGACATAGCCGTCAAGAGTTGCCTCAAAGACGATCACATTCGAGACTTGAGGACGGTATTCGAGTTAATGCGCCAACATCAACTCAAGATGAACCCTACGAAGTCCTTTCTGGGTGTATCCAGTGGCAAGTTCCTGGGATTTGTCATTACCGCCAAAGGCATCAAAGTGGACCCTGACAAAGTTCAGGCCATCGTAGAAATACGACCGCCCCGCAATCTGAGGGAACTCCGGGGATTTCAAGGCCGTCTGACCTATATCCGGAGATTCATATCCAACCTTTCGGGAAGATGTCAGCCCTTTTCGCATCTCATGACGAAAGGTGTATCCTTCGTATGGGACAAAACTTGCCAGCAAGCATTCGGGGATATCAAATGCTACCTCACCAGTCCGCCAGTTCTGGTGCCTCCCATCATGGGAAGACCATTCTTGCTGTACGTTCGAGCGATGGATCATTCGCTAGGAGCTCTTCTCACGCAGAAGAATGATGTGGGGCATGAACAGGCTATCTACTACCTCAGCAGGATGATGGTCAGAGCCGAACACCGGTACAATCCAATGGAGAAAGAATGTTTGGCTCTGATGTTCGCTATCCAAAAAATGCGGCACTATGTCACCGGCCAGACTATCCATATCATCTCTAGGATTAACCCTCTTCGAGTACTAATGAGCAAGCCAAGTGTTCTTAATTCCCGGCTCGCAACTTGGGCGATGCTGTTAACACCATATGACATGGTATACGTCCCGCAGAAGTCCATCAAAGGCCAAGCGCTGGCCGACTTCCTAGCTGCTCATCCGATCCCGGAGGCCTCCAAATTATACGAGGACATTCCCGACGAAGTTGCAGAATGTAATTTCGCAATGGAAAGTGATGCGTGGCAACTGTTCTTCGACGGCGCCTCCAGGACTGGTCCCTAGGGAAACGTGGTTTAAGGGGTAGGAATCGTCCTGGTCACTCCTGATAAACTCGTCATCTACCGAGCGTATTCTCTCAATGAACCATGCTCCAACAATGTGGCAGAGTACAACGCTCTGTTAATCAGGCTCCAAGTCGCTAAAGAGCTGGGGGTCGAGTCCCTGGAAGCTTTCGGCGATTCTCTGCTTATCGTCAAATCAAGTCAGAGGAATATATGAAGTCCGGAATCCAGACCTCATCTTCTATCACCGAGCAACGGTCGAGATAGCCATGACATTCAAAGGGTTCTTCCTAGAGCATGTACCTCGATCTCAGAATCTTGAAGCTGATGCCCTAGCCAGTCTAGCTGCGGATTTAGCCACTCCTATAAGAAGGCAGGATTCGGTAATCCTTCTTAACGGAGATTTATTTTGCATAAAGAACAACTTTCACATAGAACGCAGCTACGCCGTGAACACGAATCCCCCTAGAAGCGACTGGAGAAGTCCTTTCATAGATTTTATCGCATGCGGAATCTTGCCGGAGGACCCCAAAGAAGCAGTATCCATCAAAAGACGATCATTACGCTTCTACTTCGATGCATCTTCGCAATGCCTATATCGCCTGACCTACGACGGACTGCTATTAAGATGTCTCTCTGACGACGAAGCACAGCAGATTATCCGGGAAGCTCACGACGGCGTATGCGGAGTGCACCAGCCCGGTCCTAAGCTACAGGATCGTATCAGGAGAATGGGCTATTACTGGCCCACTATGATCACAGATGCGATCAACTATGCAAGATAATGTAGGGCCTGTCAGGTTCATGCAGACTTCATACACCAACCGTCTGAATATCTACATCCTATGGTTGCATCCTGGTCTTTCGAAGCATGGGGTATGGATATCATTGGTCCTATTCACCCGTATTCTTCCAGAGGTCACCGGTTCATACTGGCCATCACGGATTATTTCTCCAAATGGGCAGAGGCGATCCCTCTTGCTGAGGTAAAGGCGTCTGACATAATCAGCTTCATCAAGCATCATGTCATTTATCGCTTTGGGATTCCCCGAAGGATAATCCATGGCAATGGGCCTCAGTTCATCAGCCAAGCGTTTTATCGATTTTGCGATAAAAATCGAATGCATAATATTGCCTCTACGGCATATTATCCAGCTGCTAATGGTTTGGCAGAAGCTTTCAACAAAACCATTATCAAAATCTTAAAAAAGTTCGTCTCTTCAAACAAAAGAGACTAGAATGAGAAGCTGGGCGAATGTCTCTAGGCATACCGCACAACGGTACGGACACCGACAGGTTGTACCCTATTTTCACTAGTCTACGGGAGCGAAGCAGTTCTTCCCATTGAAATCCAGATCCCGTCGCTCAGGATAGCCGTGACTAATGAGCTGACTCGAGAAAAGAATGACCTGTTAAGACTTCAAGAGCTGGAAGGATTAGACGAGAAATGCCTCCAAGCTCAACAGCGCATCGCGCTCTACCAAGCACGCATTTCCAGAGCTTTCAATCATAAAGTAAAGGAAAGAGTGTTCAAAGTCGGCGAGCTAGTTTTAGCCGTAAGAAGGCCGATGATTCTTACTCACAGGAGTAAAGGGAAATTCCAGCCCAAGTGGGAAGGTCCCTATGTGATCGAGACAACGTTCTCGAACGGCGCTTACAGGTTAGCCCAACCTAATGGAGACCTGTTAATGGCTCCTATTAACGGTAAATTTCTGAAGAGGTACTATGCTTAACCTCCTCCGCTCAAGTGGAATATAGCGAGAATCTCAATTCTTACAAAACTACTTCCACAACAAAGCTAGTTAGGTCATATTCTATCATGTCCGTATGACCTCTGAATAGGTATGTCCTGCTAGAAGTTTATCGAGAGTTTATCACGTCCATACTACCTCTGATATCACTCTCACCCAAACCTGTCATTTACATTCCGAAATGATGGGTCCACAAAGTCAGAAAAGATTCACTTTATTTATTCTCGAAAGGAGCAAGATTACATTGGGGAAGCGAAGAGAAGAAAGGGTACATCATTGTGGGGGAGCAGTCAGATCGCGAACCAGCTTCGCCAGTGCAGCCACTCTCTCGTCCCTGGAAACCAAGGCATCAGCGCGGACCTATTCCAGCCGTGCCTCAGGATTGTTCGTGAAGGACAGTTCGGCCCTAGCCCGGAGAGAGCCAGCTCGGGCAGCTTCTGCAGGCTCTAGGTCCCGTCGCGCGGTGCTCAGTCGACTAGTCGCTACGCCTAGACCTGCCAGCGACGGAGAAGCCCACTCCTCTGCCAGAGCGAGTTTCTCCTTCAACTTGCGAACCCTCGCTGCGTTCCCTTCGTGCTCGGATTGGCACTTCGTCTCAAGAGCAAGAGCCTCCTCCACGACAGCTTTTCTTTTATCCACCTCCAGCTTATATGCTTCGATGGAATTATCTAAGCTCTCCAGCTGTTTGGTAAGCCGCGCAGTCATGGAGTCGTATCTGGCCTGGACTTCGGCTTCAAAACTGCCCCGAGTCAGCTGCAAGTATTCGTTAATAGGTTGCTCCAACCCATTAACCATCGTCTCCAGGGCGTCAGCTACCCCGGAATCGCCGAACTCTTTGACAGCCCCAATCGAAAACTGGAAAGCCTTCTTCAGACGCTCAAAATACATATTCTTCGCCAACACCATTGATATCAGCGTGTTCAAATTGGTGTAGAAGGTGCTGGTATACAGATCGGTCAGCGCAACCAGATCTGGTTGGACGCCAGGAGTGGCCGCGATATTGGCGAGTTCCCCTCCAGGAATGATTGCGGACGAGGTGGCCACAGCCGCCGCCTCGACAGGTGGTGCGACCAAAGAAGGCGCGACAACGACGATCGAAGTCATCGGCATACTCGCAAGAGACGAGGTCACGATGACGGGTTCGTCCTCCTCTTGAGGTGACGAAACTACTCTGGGCGAGCTGGCCCCCGAAGCTATTTCCTCCTCGAAGTCGAACGCCTCCGTATCATCGTCGGGAGCCCGAGCAGAGCCGGAATGCGCTTCAACGCTATACTCCCCGTGGACGCCATCTCCTGAGAAGAGGACAAAAAAGTTGATATCAATATGATAGTAATCTTTCTAAGAGGAGACATAAAGATGACCTTTACCCGTAGCCAATGGTATATATGCTGCGTCTGCAGCCGATGTAGCTATATCACGCCTTAATGACGCAATATGAACTATCATACCTGGAGAAGGAGGTGGGCCAACCGACATCGCCAGGAGCTCCACCAAGCCTTCACCGAGACGCGATCGAGGTTCGTCAGCTGGAACCTCGCTGGTCATGATCACGCACGCGGCTGGAGTTTCCTCCGTTGCTGGTCCAGGGGAAGATTCTCCCATTCGCCTCAGCCACGCAGGCAATTTCATTGCACTACCGGAGGTAGTGGCAATGACGGCAGCCTCAAGCAGGAGTCCTCCGGTACCGCCAGCCGAAACTGAGGGTCCCTCTCCGAGAGGCGGGCAATCTCCAATCAAAGGGACATCCCCAACAGGAGGGGCAGCAGGTTCCTCTCTAGAAGCCTCAATGCCAGGAATCCGGAGAGGGCGATCAACTATCTTCTTCTTTCTCTTGCGAGGGAAGTCTGCTTCGAAATAGGATCCCTTCGCTTCCCAGAGACCGTCAAAGCCCCCGCAGGCGGAGGCACTTCGTACCTTGGCACCGACACCAGGGGCTCATCCAGAGTGACGGACTCCTCACCCTCGTCAGATGAAACCGAGGGGACTTCGATTCTTCCCCCAGGCTTGGAAGAAGGCACCCTGAAGCTTCCACGCATGTCAAAATCGCGATGGAGGGTGTTGATCGCCACGTAGAACTGAGCGTACGAATGGAGGATCCGCAGCTCCGTAGAGATGGTGGCGACCGGCCCGATAAAGATTGCTCCCGTGCAGCCCATGATGAAGTACCGCCATCCCCTGGCTCCATCAATGAGTCCGCCCCTGGACCTGAAGCTGGTGATGGCATTGCCCACGTGCAGCTGATCGTACCCAAACTGCCTCGCGAACCGACTGGGCAAGTAAGGCTCGAAGAAGCAATGATCCTCGCTTCTGTACAGCAAATGGGAGGGTCTGATGCAGACCAACCAATTAAAAGCTTCCAGAGAAAGATTAGTCTTTTCTCTGCCTAAATCCCCAAGCCTAATCCCCGACTGATTGCGATTTACAGAAGGGACAGTGCAGAGGAGCTTCCAACAATGACCGAGGCTCAGCGCCAGCTGACAGTCCACGACTGTGTTCACGTTCCAGAAGGAGTCCTTGTAGTTCAGCAAGAAACTACCCCCCGCGCTGCTACCAGGACCGGGAGACATCACCCGGGGGTTGTGGAGAATTAACCATCCCATCAAGTACAGGTATGGTAACTATACCCGGAGAAAGCTATCACGTCGAGCTTCATCGACGAGCAGTCCGTCAGTCATGGCTCTCAGTCCAGCCTGTATACGGCACACCATGGCAGGGAGCAAGCCCAGCCTTGCCCCGAATACCAGACGGACGGCGGGCCACAGGATATTCCGGTAAATGCGGTACGCGAACGCGATATCGGGCACCACTACTCGACACAGCCATAGGGAGAGAAAGCCAGCCAGCTTGGCTTCCTCAGACAAAGGCCTGCGGCAGCGCCTCAAGTAACTATAGGCCTTAGTGCCTTCAGGGTACTTTCCTACCCCATCATTGAGAAGCTGATCTGGAGCTTTAGCCTCCTCCATAAGATCCTCGACGACATGGGCACTGAGCACGCCCAAGCAGTTCACGGGCTCATACTTGTCCCCCAAAACCTTCACCGACTTGACGGCCCTGGCCCGGTGGAAGAAGAGGTAGGACATCCACTTAGTGGTATGAGCCAAGTCAGAAGACTCATTATAAAAGCAGTGCACGTGAAGTAGTGGCACATCAGCTCCTGATACACCTCCACAACCCGAAGGTCCGAGTCCTCCAACTCCCGGTTGGTGGGAACATACTCTTCATACGGAGTATCCCCCATCGGCAGTCTCGAGATCGCTGCCATTTCGTGAAGGGCCAACCCCAACTCCCCCAGTAGAGTGGCGAAGGTCCCGGTGAGCGAAATGTATCGCTCCATCAGCGCCAGAAACAGGTTAGGGTTGGGAGGCAACCCGATACTCGTCACGCTTATGGCGGCATACAGTCCAATGACTTCCAACTCTCTCCAAAAATGCTTCAAGGCCCAGTCAACTAGGCAGGACCATCGGAGGTTTGTTGGGGTGATCCACCCATTGCACCGAGGATTCTCCTTGGGATATACCCCCCCTCGCACCATGAAGTCATTACAAAAAGTCGGCAATTGGACCGGCTGGATCACTGAACTGTCTTCACTCGGGATGATGCCCGGGCACAGTCCCCTGAACAATGTCACGACACCAGAAGGGCGGCTGACAAACGACCCCTGGTCAGCTCCTTTCAGGTGAAAGATCTTCCCCGGCTTCCCATGAAGATCAGGAGTCAGCGTCCACGACATCCTCCTACGATGTGTGGCATGGAAGAAAGCCGAGATGGGATAATCTCTCGGCATCGTAGGCAGATACAAGACCACGCTCTCGGCAGGGAAAACCCAGGGTTCTCTCTTGGGCTTCGTTTGGGACTGCTTGTCTATCATGTCCCCAAAGAGAAAGGCCGGCTTGATGTACTTCTCCCCGTCTACGTACGTTAGGGGCTCCCCATTGATCATGCTCAGCAGCATTCGCTCGCCCTGAGCCGATATCAAGATCCTCCTTCCTTCAGGGTACTGGGGTCCGAAGATAGGAAATGTCACGTACGACAGATCCTCCAGGTAGTTCGAGTGCAGCATCCCGGCAGCAGAACCCATCACCTCAGCCAGTGGAGACTCCTGTAAGTTAACTGCGAGAGTGCAAGAAAAACACGTCATTACGAATCTTGCAACAAAAAGACCAAGAGATGACAGTCTGTGCTTTACGCCAAGACTGTACAAAATTTGGTCATTTTACGCCAGAAATCACATCCTATAGCTTAATTGGCGGTATGCGGTCTGTGCTTTATGCCAGACTACTAAAATTCTAGTTATTATGCCGAAGGTCCCATCCAAAGCGTAAAACTAAAATTTTATAGTATACACCAAGTCTTCGGCAGCCAGAGCTTTTATGCTCATAACTGCGAAGACATAGAGTTTTTACGCTGACACATTAGAAATGTGGGCGTAAAAGATGAAAATGTCTCCGTGCGTCATCTTCCTCGAAGAGGCTATCAGCATAGAAGATGACCTAGCGCGGTCACGTTCAACGTGTGCGAAGGATTTTTCGTCGTTCTTTGTCATTCCCAATGGCTATACCTCTAAGGCCGGGTGCGCTACTCGTCGGCAGGATCCTTCGCTCAGAAGGAAGTTCACCTTGCCCGATCGAAGACTCTCTCGCTGGGACAGAAGAACGAGAGGAAGAGCCTATACTCTTTCCCTTAGTGGAGGGGGTTTGCTTCGGCGCTATTTCTGGAAACTCGGAGTGCTCGGAGAAAGAACGAGGGGAAAAAACTCAAGCAATCAAAGCTCTCTTTCGCAGAAGACGGATAAAAAAAATTTCTCTCAAAAGCTTGGGATATATATATAGAGTTCGGGTCGACTCCTCGAATCCTCAGATGGGCTCCTCGAAACCCCAACCAAATCCCTTAAAATTAAATATTTGGTTATGATTGGGTACTACGTCAGCCCACTACTCTCGAAAGACGGACAGTCAGCAAATTCGAAGAATTTTTCATGCAAAAGCGGGTCAGCGGTTCCTATGCTAAGGAGCTTTCTACGCTCGCCAGCAACAGATCTGCAGTTTTTACGCTCGCAAGCTATAAGTCTATAGTTTTACGCCCGGATGCCTTTGTGCTCGGTAGCTTTTATGCCCGAGAGGCTACAAACCTACGACTTTACGCTCAGCAGATACCAAACCGATGATCTCACGCTCGATGGCGTTTAGTTTACACTCAGAGGCAACAGATCCGCAACCTCTACGCATGGAAGATTTCTTTCATTCACAGGCTACAAATCTACAGTTCTGCGCTAAAGAGCTTTTTACGTCCGACAGCAACAGATCTACGGTTTTACGCTCGCCAGCTATCAGTATATGGTTTTATGCCCGGATGCCTTTGTGCTCGATAGCTTTTACGCTCGAGAGGCTACAAACCTACGACTTCATGATTAGCAGCTCCAAATCTACGATCTCACGCTCGGTGGTTTTCTACGCTCAATAGACTTCGAACTCAGGATTTTCAGCTCATCTACACTACGGATCTCTGACTTTCCGCATATCCGAACAGCAAAGCGGTCGATTACAGGAGTTCACACAGAAGATACTCCTTCTTGACCTCAACATATCCCAAGTACCCGAAGCATACAGAGTTCAAACATTGAGAAATTACTCTTCTCGGGTCAACTGGAGGTTCACCCAGACTCCAGTCTGAATATCTCGTCTGTCAAGATGGCAACTCAGTTTGACAGCCATTTCTCGACCCTGTTCCAAGGGATTTTTCGAGAAGTCATTCTTGAAGACGAAGTCTGAACAAAAATTCTGTTCATCAGAAGTAAAAACTCTACGCGGTTCCTCAGTCCTAGCAGCAGGATAGTTCTAACTATTTAAAATGGTCAACAGTGTTCTATGGACTATTCGCTATGCATAAAGGACAAGACCTAGCACTCTTTCTATACAGAGTCGGCGTAAAGAATCAGACGTGTCGAAGCTACACATATTCAGACTTCACAGCAACGTATGGCAAGATGATCATATGAAGAAGCAAGACGATTTTATTAAAGATTAAAGTCATAATTACATATGAGGGAAATCCAATCTATATGGGTTTTCTTTTCATTTTCATGATTACAACTGAGGGAAACTCCGTCTACAAAGGGGCCCCCTCATCATCGTCTGAAGATTGCCCAGAAGCTGTTCTGATAGGTTCTCGCAGGGGCAGAATTCTTCATCCATCTTCTCCGGCAGTCAGTCAGTTCCAGCAAACTGATTGACATGGCAATGATCAACGGCGAGAGAACGACAGAGTTGGGGCTTGCATAAATTATACAGATCCCTCGCTCCGTACGCCGTGATAGATTAAGTTGAGATATTTCACTCAACTCAATGCCCGAGGTCAGAGCTAGTCGCTGCTCTCACTCCCGGAGGTAACAGGAGAAGACACCGCTTGCAAGCCGTTTGGTCTAATACGACCCTTCCCTTCTCCTGGAAGAACAGCCATATAAAGTTGCTGATTATCCCGAGCGAGGAAGGCTAAGATATCCTTCCATGATCCATCGTTGCAGTGGACACTTGCTCGAAGATACCGTCTTTTTCGGCTCCTTACACGCTGGAAGAACATGATCTCCTTCTTCCTCAGATCGACCCGGCGAACTCCGACGATCATCTCTGCGTGGTGATGGAAATGTGGGGAGAACAGGTTAACTCCCCCAGCTTTTTTATAGGCGAAAGAGGTCACACCGGTCCCCAATAATTCTGCCATAAAGACAACATCGACCGTTTCAACGCTCCATTCAGAAACGTTTCGAGTCACGAGGTGCGGTTCATGCTTCATTCAAAGCGTTCCAAATTTCGAGAAATTTGAAAGCTTTGAAGGGGGTCTTGTAGAAGCATAAAAAATATGCCGGATGACTATACGCGATATATTGGTGCAGAGCAGCGTAAGCAGAGGCCTTAAGAGCCATCAAGCGTGCAACAGAGCTCTTTTTGCCAAGAACGCAGTGTGAAATATAAAAGCTCGAAGGACCATCCGCGTAAAGCAGTACGTCCAAGCCGCTTCAGCGTAAAACATGGTGCTTCATCGCCTCATCCTCTTTCAGATGCAGCATTAAGGTGTATAAGAGACGCTTCATATTCTCCGAGGTGAACCTGTCAGACCTTGCAATGAAGATCCTGCAATGAACCTGACGTCTGGACTTCTGACAAAGGGATACGACTCGATTATCCAGGCGACGGCTATAATGATGGCACAGCACTGCGACCCAGGCTGTCAAATATCGCCATCCCCTTCGCGTAAACTACTTTTACAAGCACGAAGGGATACACTGCCTTGTTTACACCGGCAAAACGCGAGCTGTTTACGTTCTGCAGTAGACAAAACCGCCTGCCATACCAAAAGCTGCACTCCGTACGGGGTTCGAGGCACGTCTCTTCGCCTAATGCACAGAGCGGTGACAGTTTTTCAAGGCACGTCTCTGCGACTGGTGCGCAGAAAGGGTTGCAGACCGTCAAAGAATACGCCTCCATATTTAGTGCACAGGATGGTGGCAAATCTCATCATTTAATGCAAGAGATTTGATTATATCTTTAAAAGCCGTAATTCTGGCTAAGACATCCCCATCAGCACTCTAGCACGGTACGCAGCGGTTTCTACGCCCACCCAGCTCCTGTGCTCTCTCGATCTCGATGACCACTCGGCTTTTACGCCTGTTCGGCTTCTACGCCCACCCAGATCCTGTGCTCTCTCGGTCTCTATGACCACTCGGCTTCTACGCCTATTTGGCTTCTACGCCTGTTCGGCCTCTACTACCACTCGGCTTCTACGCCTGTTCGGCTTCTATGCCTGTTCGGCTTCTATGCCGGTTTGATAACTATTTGGCTTCTATGCCATGGTGACAGACATTTGGCTTCTATGCCAACCTCTTCTACACAATGGATACCTACTTACGTGGCTTTTACGCCGTGATCTTCATAGCAATTATACGTGTTGTGTCCCTTAGTTGGACCCGTGTCACACGCTCATTCAAAAGATCATCTATACGCAGGCATTGGTTACTTTAACCGTTGTGTAAAAGGGTACTGTACTTTCCATTCCTCAGTTTCTACACCGACGGAGTGGTCACTGTCACTAAAACTCTATAAATAGAGACCTCTATCAATGAGGAACAAGGTCGACAAATTGGAGGGTCAAAGAAGTTAGGTCTGAAAACTGATCAAGAGATCCAGTACCAGATCCAACGGTGGAGAGAGAGAGAGAGAGAGAGAGAGAGAGAGAGAGAGAGAGAGAGAACCCGGAGCTCAGGCAGAGAGTAGGGATCGACGACTTTGGCATCGTACATCCACCCTCTTTTGCAACCTTCGAAGCTGTTTCCTGTCTTCTATGATACTTCTTCAATATCGTGTGGTCCAAGGGCTAAAGTGATCGACTGCAGATCAGACACCTATAACAATATTTACCCAGATTAAATAAATTATACTCCCATATCCTCGTATAGGATCAAATTGTACAAGTTTGTTTGTAAACAAAAGAAGGCGGGTTCCGTGTAAACCCCATATTGAATATATTTTCATTCTTTCGTTTAATACCACAAACAGTTCCCACCAGACATTCTTGGTTGTACTATGATATTTTGAGACTGGCGTTTATCTTCCAGTATTTATTTTAGTACTTTCTTGTTGTTTATATTGTGGATGAGATTAGATTACCTGTTTGATGTTGATATTGGACTTGTTAGGTATTTAGGACAGTGTAGAACTCTTTGTTTGGATCCATTAAATTAGGATAACCTCGGAGATATGACAGCTGGCTATTGCCACGTGGCCTGGTCCCGTGTATTTTGGAACTAGGGTGTGACAGAAATGAAACCTACCGCTAAGAAATAATGAAGGAAACCTTTTCTTTATCTCGGAATCAAGCTCCCAAGTCGACTCTTCGACTCCTTAATTCTTTCATAGTACACGCACAATTTTAGAGATGCTTATCCTTTCTGTCCAAGATCTAAATGGGTTGCTCAATATATGACAAGTCTGCTTGTAAACCATCTGACAAAAATCTACCACGTGACTTAGTTCGTGCACATACTTTCACAGCTGTGACACTTGAAAGATATCATGTACGTCTGACAAGCTCAGTGGTAGGAAAAATTGGTATGCGACTGGGGTGACTCGTCTGAGGATTTTGAACGGGCCGATAAACAGTGGACTTAGCTTTTTCTTTACTCCAAATCTCATGAATCCTCGAATGGAAGTGACTTTGAGAAATACATGGTCGCCTTCGGTGAGTGTTGGTATAAATCTTCTGTCAACTCTGTGCTACTTTTAGTCACTCTTGAATCAACGAACATTTTGGACTGTTTGCTCGACTAGTTTTGGCCTAACAATCTGACATTCCCCAACTTCATCCCAACAAATCGGTGAACTAAACTTCCGCCTATATAAAGTCTCGTACAGAGCCATTTGGATGTTGAACTGATAACTATTTTTGTATAAAAATTTGACAATGACAGGTGGACGTCCCAACTTGACTTTAAATTGATCGCATAGAGACGAGGATCTGATTCACCCATTTTATTTGGCCATCGGTTTAAGGATGGTAGGTTGAGCTAAAATTTAACTTGGTCACCATCGCTGACTGAAGGCTCTCCCAGAAGTGCGCTAAGAATCGCCTGTCTCAATTTGAAATAATAGACACTGGCACTCCGTACCGCTGAACTATCTCATGAAGGTAGGTCTAACCGAGGTGATCAATGCTCCAAGTAACTTTAATGAAAATGAAGTACGCTGACTTGGTTAATCGGTTGACAATGACCTAGGCGATATCATTCTCTCATTGTGTCTTTGGCTAGCCAACAATAAAATTCATGCTTATGTGCTTTCACTTCCATTCTGAAATAGAAGATTTTGCATCTCCCCGCCCAGCCTCTGATGTTCAATTTTACCCTATGATAGGTTAAAAATTGCGACAAAATGTGCACCACGTCCTTCTTCATGCCGTGCCACCAGAAGATCGTGCGAAGGTCTTTATACATTTTTTTGCTTCTTGGATGGACTATGTAGGCTTCATAATGAGCTTTCGTAAGGATTTTTTTTCTGAGTTCTGCATCATTAGGGATGCACAGTCTTTCCTTTACTCATTGTCACTCCCCATTCCCGATATACATATTTGGAACATATTTTATTTTAAGCATGGTTGCATGTGCATGGAGACTAGACCTATTATTTTGTTTAACCTGGTTTATGGTTCATTTTATGGGTTTGTTCAACTCATGAGAACCCATAGTTCAACCCTAAACCCTACCATATATAACCCAACATTTTCCTTCTCTCACTTCATTACTTTATTTCTTTCTCTCTCTTGTGTTTTCTATCCCCTTTCCATAGGCAAGTACACCTTGCATGAGAAATAGAGAAACCCTCTATTGTCACGACCCGCACCCAGTTTAGGGGCACAAGTGCGTGGGTACGTCCAGCCTACGCCGCAGCATCGGCGGTAGAACGCTGTCTAGGTCTTGATTCTATCTAACTAATATCACGCAAGCATCCAATCTCCATTAGGAGGCACGGATGACACAAATAAGATGAACACATACTCAATCACAGGATTACAGCACGATAAGATTTCGAAACAGAAAATAAAATTAACACAACACAAGTCCACAAGTAATATTCTAAATCAACAATATCCAAGAATCATCAAAATGCCGGAGACAAATCCGGTGCCAAATAGTCTACTTAAAGAACTAACAATAAATAATAATACCGGCTAGACCTTCCAGAATCACAACTAACTACCAAGTCTGCAGCTACTCACCATATGGTCCATAAAGTGTCGGACAGCGGTCCTCTAAGGCATAGTCTGGAAAAATATTTCCAGTCAGGAAGGAGCAAAGCAACACTCTCAAATAACAGTTCCATTAATTGATAATGTCTATAATACAATAAAACATGTCATGCTAGCTACTGAGAAGACAGTGAAATAAATGCAATGGCAATTAAAGAGAGGCAGGCAATGTAAAGAGACAGGCAATAGACAATATGATACAGTCAGTGCATGTATGGAAATAAAAAGAACAAGGAGCAGTATCATATACGGGTGATGTAGTATATGATTTAAAATAGGGAACCGTAATCTATTCTAAGTGTTTGAAATAGTAGTTTCAAAATGTGATCGGCTTGGGAACATGTACGAGAGCTACAGGGCCTGGCTAATCATGGGTGAAGAGCATGATTAACACTTACAATTTTCTATACTACAATAAGAGGTTATGATCACATTTCTTACTAACTACTTTCCCGCCCCCCCCCCAACTAGTACTGTGGATCCAACCATGACACGTCACGATACACGAGCAAGTCAAGTCTATCATGTACGATGTCTAAATATACATGTCGTGTACAATATCAATACGATAATCAAGATAACATCTCATGACTGCAGATCCAAGCTATACTAGTCCGTGTAGCACAGTGTCAAAGATTCAGTTGTAACATTTCAAGATCATTGAACTTATAGCAATTATCAAGAATTGGAAATTATCAGAGAATGTACTTGCCTGTGGTCCTGAGCAATGTGTGAGGATCGATGCCCAAAATGAAGTAATAATAACCTAAATATAGAATAATAATGTCAATGAGTGATATGAGATGATATACATGGTTAACTAGCTTGTTGTGATGTTTTCAGGCCACTTCTAGGTCTTTACTAGGTTAAATAGGTCAATCAAGTCATTAATAGTTCTACACTAACTAATATTAGACTATAAGGACCAATACTACTGATACTGGCTAATATTTATTATACTAGATACTATCTTATACTATTTATCATATTATTTATAGACTCTATATAATTAGTATCATAGATAAATTACCTTAGTGAAATAATTAACTGATATCTTACCTCATACTAACTTATTATTACAATATATTCATATTTTATCCATTAACTCCTTTGGTATTAATTAGGTATCACTACCTATCTTAACTATAACTCCTATATTATAGTACCTCGCTAACATCTAGACTTAACTTGTTCATTAACTAGGGTACTAAGTTTCTACCTTAACTACCCAATACTTTAAATACTCACACACAGGACCTTGATACTCTACCTGAGCCACCTACTGCTGATACTTAAGCCTGCAGTCAACATAGAGACATTCACTAATACATGTATCAGATATCAATACTCAGGTATCACTGTTATCTCTTTATAATTCTAATTATTTATATATGAACTCATAACCTTTCAGACACAACTTACCTTAGACTTATACTTACCTTATCACTCAACTTAACTGGTTCCCTAAGGTATCAGTCACTCCTCTAATTTACCGTACACCTGATATGCTAATAGCTCTACCAGATCTTGACCTGATCATCAACATCAATTGCCACTTGAATTGGCTCCAAATGTCCTCAGAAGTACTACACAACTTACCAGTTAGAACCCCAACTCTGGTGCTTTAATGCACCCTTGCTCGAGCATCTGGTAAGTGCATATATGCACTGCAGTTGAACACCTAAGCCTCTAAGAGTCCATATGTGCTGCAACACAGCACTACTAATACTCTATTTCAGACCCCAAATCGACTTCCCTTGCTGAAGGTACACCTGAACATCCAAGTTCCTACTTACTTAACTGAAATTAGAATTGCTACTAACCCACTTGCTCGAGCACTCAACTGGAGACCTTAAGTCCTACTTGTTGCTGTGACTAACCCCCCCTGCATACTGCTACCTCACTGCACTCACTCTCACACACACACAGGTATCACTCATGTATCTCACAGGCATTTACACACACAGTCACATACCTGGGAATTCCTAACTGATACACACAATGCTGAAAACATAACCCTACTCTACACAGAATACTACACATTTAGATACACTGAACACATCTACACAAACTCAGCTAACACTGAATACTGATACACCAATTTCCACCCAAGAACACCCCTAACACATCTACACAGAACTCTCTGATACATAATACTCTATTCACTGATACCAGTGCCCCACCTCCTTAAACTATCACCTAGATACTGAACTACAGTGTCATCGAGACACTCGAAATCCAGACACTCTCACTGAGAATTTCTCAGACACCAACCACAACCCGAACTGCTGAACCCAATGCCCATTGCACCCTAAAATACCTGATACTCTGATACCAATCTGCACCTCACTCACATACACTCACTGCTACACACCCAGCATTCTAACACATATAATTCTCATAGGTCTACACTCAGGTATTGGTCTACCTATACTCACTGTTCACTGACACATGGACACAATTTCACTACACAGAACTGTACAAAACTCCACCCGATTGCACAGGAAAACCCCAAACTCGCTGCACAGTGCCAACCCGACTGTGCACAGCTTCCCAATGTATCGACTGATCAGAAAACCCAACACACAGCACAACGTAAATATATATATATATATGTATTCTTCAAAAAAATGTAAGGTTAGAATAGATCCAAAAGCTAAACACCCTACTAAACATATCATCAAGCACAAGAAGTGCAGAAACGAATCCATACTAAGAACTTCCTGAAAAACCCAAAATGAAACCCTAAAACGAGATATAAACCTTCACGTTGGAGGTGAAATCAGTCTACAATCAAACCCCTAGGGTTAGGGTTCCTGAAATTGGGGGGGAAACACCCGAATGTACACCAAGCCCTAATTTCTCCTAGGTCTTCACGTAGAAACTCCAAAAACGAAATCCAAACAATTTGGTGGGTTCCTAATGGCCAAACACAACAGAAAAAATAGAATTTAAATGGGTTAAAATCAGATTCTCACCTATTGGGAGATGGTTTCCCAATGTAGGTTCCTTTTCTCCAAGTCTTCTTGGCCCAAGCTCCTTGATTCCCTTTGATGGAGGAAAAAGTGAATTCCTAGGGTTTGAGATTCTGAAATTTGGGGGAGGGAATGGTTTTTCTCTAATGGAGGCTAGGTTTAAGTTTTCTTCATGAAGGAAATGGTTGAGGGAGGCTCCCCTTCATTATATAGGGTTAGGGTTAGGGTTTAAATGCAAGGGATTAGCTAACCCTTCATGTTTAGTCATGTAGAGCTAATTTAATTA
Organism: Iris macrosiphon; assembly: GCA_036927795.1. Lineage (NCBI taxonomy): Eukaryota > Viridiplantae > Streptophyta > Magnoliopsida > Asparagales > Iridaceae > Iris > Iris macrosiphon. The sequence continues at coordinate 151,322,576 of JAYESA010000007.1, forward strand.
GGGTTTTTCCATTTCTAGGGTTTTTAAATTCTAAAACTAAAATGTAGATTTAGGGTTTCACTAAAACTAGAATGCCAACTAGGGTTTTGTCACTAGGGTTGATCCTATTAGAATTTTAGGGTTTAACCTAAACCTAACTTTTAGAACATCACCTAATTATTTAATAAACTCATCATATTAAAATATTTACATAACTTTAAAAAATAGGAGAAATTACACTAATGCCCTAAACTGGAAGGTGGTAGTGACAAGTCTACCCACCTTAAAAGAATTTCGTCCTCGAAATTAAAATCCTCAAAGTAGTGTTTATTCATACACATTATTATTCCCTCAAATTTAAATTTATCATCCATGAAATCTTTTAATAATCCACAATGTCCTTTCACAATTTCAAAATTCTAAAGTTGTTGCATTCCGAAAAATCCTCCAAATAAAATCAAAGTCCATTTTTATCAAAATTTCCTTGAAAGTTTTAGTTAATAATTCAATACCCGGAATTTAATATCCACTCCTCAAATACTCAACAATATGATATTTAAGGATTCTCCAAGTGTTACATCCAAATATAAAATTCAAAAAATCCTAACTTGCAATCAAATAAATATGATGATAGTCTCCCAAAATTTCCAAATTTTAATAATCCATTTAATCATGTCATAATCTTTCCTGGAATTAATAAACCACCAATTATGCCATGTTAATTTCTTAACCATTTATTTAAATCAATATTTATCCTCAAATTTTAATCATCTTGTTCCTCTTGTCAAGTAATAACCTCTTCATGAATCTTTACTACAGTCAACACCAATAATCATGGTCTAAGAAAATTCTACCTATAGTCATACCACATACAATCTAGGGGGAACATACATGGTTATGGTCTCATTTGTTATGGTGTTGCAGTCTATGTATCAGGGGTACTACTAACTACATCATAACAAGAAGATCAAACATGCAAGCTACGGTACTAAGGGGTCAATCAATCAAATAGATAGGAACAAAAGGAAGGAAAGAACAGGACCTGCTAACACATTACCTGCAGTATCGGTCTCCTCGACCGTCATCGCAAATGCCTGCCCTGCTGGGGTGGTTCCCTTTGCGGGTGCTGAGCAATATACGGTTCCACAGGTAGCCTAACTGGATCTCTATAATCTGAAGCTGTGCGCTGGTCGGAAAGATAAGGAACTCGAAGACAATCCCTTACTCGATGTCCCGCAGCGCCACAGTGCAAACAAAGTCCTAGCCTCGTTCTACAGCTCTCCCAAAGGTGACCTGGTTTCTTACAGAAATGACAAGTCTGCTGTGTCTCTCTTGGAGGCTGCTGTTGATCCTGATGAACACGGACTGGTGCCTGGTACTATTGTTGATACTGATACGCCCATGGATGTTGTTGGATAGGAACTGGTGCTAGGTACTGCGGTGGATGCTGAAATATCCATGGTTGTTGCTGATTATGAATTGGTACTTGGTACTGCTGTTGGTAATGAATACGGGGATGCTTGGCTGGTCCTGTGCCACCATTCGTATCTTCAAAAGTATTGTGACTCCTCTTAGGTCTGAGATCCAGATCCTCTTCTGCGATCTGAGCATCCATCAAGATAGCCTCAAAGGTAGCGGTACGGCGACCAGAAGTGCGCGACTTAATCTCTCTCGTCAGTCCTTTTCTAAATTTCCGGGCTCAATCTCCTGGGTCTCGAATCATAGACGATGCAAAATGGCTCAATCTACAGAATTTTGCAGCGTACTCGTCGACCGACATGTTTCCTTGAACTAAGTCATGAAATTGACTTTCCAAGGTTCCCAATGCCATGTCGGGAAAGAACTTCTCCTTGAAGAGTTCCTTGAAGGTCTCCCAAGTAAGTCCTTACGCAGTAATTCTCGGTTCCGTGCGATACCACGTGAGTGCGATATCGAACATCTGACTGCCAGCGGCTTCTTTCTTCAAGTTCTCCGGAATCTGGGTCAATCGCAGGCTTCTCTCTATATCCTCTAGCCAGTCGTCAGCGTAGAGTATCCCTTCGGTACCTTTAAACTCTCAAGGCATCATCCTTTTGAAATCCATTATAGTGCCTGATCTCTGCTGTTGGCCAGGAAACTGCTGGTATTGTGCTACTTTCTCCAAAGCTTGGAGAGTCACTTGATGAGCATTCTCCATGTTTTCTTTCATCAGCTCGGTTTGTGCCTGGTACGCTTCTGCTTGCACCCTCTGAGCCTCAGCTTGAACTCGCTGAGCGTCTGCCGTCACTCTTTGGGCATCTACCATGCCTTGGATCAAGGTAAACATCTGCGTTCCGTCAATGGGCAAACCTCCGGGAATCGGAGTCGGTGGAGGAGGAAGGTTGTCCGTCACAGCTGCGGCAATCTTCTGAACAGGTGGGGGAGGAGGATCCCCGATAGGTGCAGACACACCTACGTGCATCGGAGATGTAGGAGGAACTACGGCTGTCTGTCCCTCAGGTGGAGAGGTGGCAGACCCTTCTAAAGCTGATGTTCCCGCTCTCATAGACCGTGTCTGCGGCGACATCCTGAAGACAGATCCCAAAGAATCAATTTAGGCAAAATGCGATATCATCAAGGAAGGACAGTACAATTCTAAAGAAGCAACATTCAAGATAAAAGATTGGAAATAATCCTAGTTGTGATTGCACAGGTCAAAGATACATCCATGGTCTGATACCTCTATCACCTAGGGATCACAGTTCTATCACAAAACACACTCACTGCTAGCTTCCTTACCTACTGCAATCGCTGATACTAGTTATTCCTATCACTCAAGTGCATATCAATGCAACACACTATACTAAATACTGCTCTCTCTAATACAATCTTAAATAGACACCCAAGTCAGTTGGCAGTAAAATCTCAATCATGCTCAAGCCAACAGAGCCTTACACATGCACCTCATCTACTATATACTAATATATCTCTCTCACTATAAGATTTTTATCCACAAATAAAATTCCTCAAAATAACTCCTCGAATAAATTTTAAAGTAAAATTGCATATACCTTCCTCAAAGTTAATTATTTAAAGACTGAAATAAAACTTAATCACACAAAATCCTTACAGACTTGTCTAGGTTTATTGAATCGGAATTCCTCAAAAATAAAATTTTAATAACAATATTTCAATTCCTCAATTTCAAAATTTTTGCAATTCATTGAAATCTTCAAAATAAATTTTTAATAACAATCTCAATCTTCTCAGAATCCTAAAATTTGAAATTCATTTTCAATCTTCAATTAAAAATTTAAATCCACCTTCTGTAGTCCAATAGCTCTAATGTTAATCACTTTCACTGTCCTCGTTGACGGGCATCATCAAATAATACCATAAATCAGTCTATAACTTCCTCTTAATATGAAATCAACTCTATAATGAAGCAAAAATCCTAATTTAATACCTTAATTAACAACAATCAAATCAATATCAACAAGTGAGAATGGACAGAACAAGGGAATGATTTTAAATTGGAAGTTTTAACAAGATTCTCAGGGGTCATCCCAGGAATCTCTCAAGGAATTGTGATTGAGTATTTGCTCTCGTCCTAGTATCCTATGTCCTAGATCCTATCGCAGGCACGCAGTAGTGTAACAAAGATGCCACACTACCACGACACCGCACAACTCGCGAAGTCAGACCTGCATGGGCCACCACTAAAAACGTGTCACGACCCGCACCCAGTTTAGGGGCACAAGTGCGTGGGTACGTCCAGCCTACGCCGCAGCATCGGCGGTAGAACGCTGTCTAGGTCTTGATTCTATCTAACTAATATCACACAAGCATCCAATCTCCATTAGGAGGCACGGATGACACAAATAAGATGAACACATACTCAATCGAGGATTACAGCACGATAAGATTTCGAAACAGAAAATAAAATTAACACAACACAAGTCCACAAGTAATATTCTAAATCAACAATATCCAAGAATCATCAAAATGCCGGAGACAAATCCGGTGCCAAATAGTCTACTTAAAGAACTAACAATAAATAATAATATCGGCTAGACCTTCCAGAATCACAACTAACTACCAAGTCTGCAGCTACTCACCATATGGTCCATAAAGTGTCGGACAGCGGTCCTCTAAGGCATAGTCTGGAAAAATATTTCCAGTCAGGAAGGAGCAAAGCAACACTCTCAAATAACAGTTCCATTAATTGATAATGTCTATAATACAATAAAACATGTCATGCTAGCTACTGAGAAGACAGTAAAATAAATACAATGGCAATTAAAGAGAGGCAGGCAATGTAAAGAGACAGGCAATAGACAATATGATACAGTCAGTGCATGTATGGAAATAAAAAGAACAAGGAGCAGTATCATATACGGGTGATGTAGTATATGATTTAAAATAGGGAACCGTAATCTATTCTAAGTGTTTGAAATAGTAGTTTCAAAATGTGATCGGCTTGGGAACATGTACGAGAGCTACAGGGCCTGGCTAATCATGGGTGAAGAGCATGATTAACACTTACAATTTTCTATACTACAATAAGAGGTTATGATCACATTTCTTACTAACTACTTTCCTGCCCCCCCAACTAGTACTGTGGATCCAACCATGACACGTCACGATACACGAGCAAGTCAAGTCTATCATGTACGATGTCTAAATATACATGTCGTGTACAATGTCAATACGATAATCAAGATAACATCTCATGACTGCAGATCCAAGCTATACTAGTCCATGTAGCACAGTGTCAAAGATTCAGTTGTAACATTTCAAGATCATTGAACTTATAGCAATTATCAAGAATTGGAAATTATCAGAGAATGTACTTGCCTGTGGTCCTGAGCAATGTGTGAGGATCGATGCCCAAAATGAAGTAATAATAACCTAAATATAGAATAATAATGTCAATGAGTGATATGAGATGATATACATGGTTAACTAGCTTGTTGTGATGTTTTCAGGCCACTTCTAGGTCTTTACTAGGTTAAATAGGTCAATCAAGTCATTAATAGTTCTACACTAACTAATATTAGACTATAAGGACCAATACTACTGATATTGGCTAATATTTATTATATTAGATACTATCTTATACTATTTATCATATTATTTATTGACTCTATATAATTAGTATCATAGATAAATTACCTTAGTGAAATAATTAACTGATATCTTACCTCATACTAACTTATTATTACAATATATTCATATTTTATCCATTAACTCCTTTGGTATTAATTAGGTATCACTACCTATCTTAACTATAACTCCTATATTATAGTACCTCGCTAACATCTAGACTTAACTTGTTCATTAACTAGGGTACTAAGTTTCTACCTTAACTACCCAATACTTTAAATACTCACACACAGGACCTTGATACTCTACCTGAGCCACCTACTGCTGATACTTAAGCCTGCAGTCAACATAGAGACATTCACTAATACATGTATCAGATATCAATACTCAGGTATCACTGTTATCTCTTTATAATTCTAATTATTTATATATGAACTCATAACCTTTCAGACACAACTTACCTTAGACTTATACTTACCTTATCACTCAACTTAACTAGTTCCCTAAGGTATCAGTCACTCCTCTAATTTACCGTACACCTGATATGCTAATAGCTCTACCAGATCTTGACCTGATCATCAACATCAATTGCCACTTGAATTGGCTCCAAATGTCCTCAGAAGTACTACACAACTTACCAGTTAGAACCCCAACTCTGGTGCTTTAATGCACCCTTGCTCGAGCATCTGGCAAGTGCATATATGCACTGCAGTTGAACACCTAAGCCTCTAAGAGTCCATATGTGCTGCAACACAGCACTACTAATACTCTATTTCAGACCACAAATCGACTTCCCTTGCTGAAGGTACACCTGAACATCCAAGTTCCTACTTACTTAACTGAAATTAGAATTGCTACTAACCCACTTGCTCGAGCACTCAACTGGAGACCTTAAGTCCTACTTGTTGCTGTGACTAACCCCCCCCTGCATACTGCTACCTCACTGCACTCACTCTCACACACACACAGGTATCACTCATGTATCTCACAGGCATTTACACACACAGTCACATACCTGGGAATTCCTAACTGATACACACAATGCTGAAAACATAACCCTACTCTACACAGAATACTACACATTTAGATACACTGAACACATCTACACAAACTCAGCTAACACTGAATATTGATACACCAATTTCCACCCAAGAACACCCCTAACACATCTACACAGAACTCTCTGATACATAATACTCTATTCACTGATACCAGTGCCCCACCTCCTTAAACTATCACCTAGATACTGAACCACAGTGTCATCGAGACACTCAAAATCCAGACACTCTCACTGAGAATTTCTCAGACACCAACCACAACCCGAACTGCTGAACCCAATGCCCATTGCACCCTAAAATACCTGATACTCTGATACCAATCTGCACCTCACTCACATACACTCACTGCTACACACCCAGCATTCTAACACACATAATTCTCATAGGTCTACACTCAGGTATTGGTCTACCTATACTCACTGTTCACTGACACATGGACACAGTTTCACTACACAGAACTGTACAAAACTCCACCCGATTGCACAGGAAAACCCCAAACTCGCTGCACAGTGCCAACCCGACTATGCACAGCTTCCCAATGTATCGACTGATCAGAAAACCCAACACACAGCACAACGTAAATATATATATATATGTATTCTTCAAAAAAATGTAAGGTTAGAATAGATCCAAAAGCTAAACACCCTACTAAACATATCATCAAGCACAAGAAGTGCAGAAACGAATCCATACTAAGAACTTCCTGAAAAACCCAAAATGAAACCCTAAAACGAGATATAAACCTTCACGTTGGAGGTAAAATCAGTCTACAATCAAACCCCTAGGGTTAGGGTTCCTGAAATTGGGGGGAAAACACCCGAATGTACACCAAGCCCTAATTTCTCCTAGGTCTTCACGTAGAAACTCCAAAAACGAAATCCAAACAATTTGGTGGGTTCCTAATGGCCAAACACAACAGAAAAAATAGAATTTAAATGGGTTAAAATTAGATTCTCACCTATTGGGAGATGGTTTCCCAATGTAGGTTCCTTTTCTCCAAGTCTTCTTGGCCCAAGCTCCTTGATTCCCTTTGATGGAGGAAAAAGTGAATTCCTAGGGTTTGAGATTCTGAAATTTGGGGGAGGGAATGGTTTTTCTCTAATGGAGGCTAGGTTTAAGTTTTCTTCATGAAGGAAATGGTTGAGGGAGGCTCCCCTTCATTATATAGGGTTAGGGTTAGGGTTTAAATGCAAGGGATTAGCTAACCCTTCATGTTTAGTCATGTATAGCTAATTTAATTAGGGTTTTTCCATTTCTAGGGTTTTTAAATTCTAAAACTAAAATGTAGATTTAGGGTTTCACTAAAACTAGAATGCCAACTAGGGTTTTGTCACTAGGGTTGATCCTATTGGAATTTTAGGGTTTAACCTAAACCTAACTTTTAGAACATCACCTAATTATTTAATAAACTCATCATATTAAAATATTTACATAACTTTAAAAAACAGGGGAAAATACACTAATGCCCTAAACTGGAAGGTGGTAGTGACATCTATAATATTATTCTATTATGTTTGTTATGTGTTTCTAAGCACTTTTAGTTCTTGGAGTTTTCTATTTTGATGGGTAGTTTTGAGGTGATCTACATTTCTAACGTAGATTTTTATGGGTTTCATGAGTTTTTCTTGGTTTTGATCTATTAAACATGTATTTTAGAAAACTAGTTTAGAAAACTAGTTTTTTCTACATGATAGAGCTTTCAATTTAGAGCATTTTGGCTTTTAGCTCGCTCGATTTGGACTTAAATGAGGATTTAATGCACAAAATAAGATTTTAGTTTTTAAAACTTTTCCATGACCGAACCTGCAGTCTAGAGAAGACAAAGTCTTTATGCGGCCAGCAAGTTATGCGACCGAGAGTGCTATGCAGCTTGAGAGGGCTATGCGGCCAGAGCTTTCGTTGCATACTGACCAGTATATGTCCATCTTGTTGGACGCATGAATGCCATCACATAAGTGTTCTGGAGCTTATCTTTGAACTCCTTGTGTGTTCACTCGCTGAACAAATGAGAAATTTGCTAAGTCCTAGAGATCTCCATGCAGCATCGAACTCCATGTGGCACTGAACCATATGAGGCGAGCAAGCATATACGACAAGCAAAGTATGCAGCCACTTTCCCTTGGATGCATGACTCTGAAACCGTGGCACATATTTCTATTATTTTTTTATCTTTTTTTTTTCTAATACACTTTATGGCTTGTCACATCACTGACACTTCATTGATTGGTCATCACTTCTACACTTCTCCCAAGGAGCATACTTTAACCCTGAGAATGCGGCCCAGACTCCATATGCGGCAAAGTGGTTCATGCAGCCTGACTCTATATGCGGTCAAGTGGTTCATGCGGCCTGACTTTATATGCAGCCAAGTGGTTCATGCGGCCCAGACTTCATATGCGGCCTAGATTCTTATGTTTCCTGAACTTTTCATGCGGCCTAGAGACCCATACGGCCTTGCTTGTTTGATTGAATATTTTATTATTCTTTTGTGACCTAATGTATAATTAGTTATTGGACTCGAATACTGTATCTGTGTTGATACCACTAGTACCTGATATTTGTCCATGATTTAATGTGCGCCGAGATGCGACACATTGTGTCACATGTTAAGTGATTATATTTGGGTTTCTTTTATAGATAGAATCTTCAATGAGTGGAAAGGACTCCCATCCTGCTCCGCAGTACGAGCCTCATACAGAGCCGCGCGTGCATCGAGAATGCCTCCAAATTCCAGAATGCGTGATATTATAAATATATATAGTTTATCCAATACGGACATAATAAGTGAGTCAACTACCAAAGTGCGGCTAGGATATTGATTGACTGAATGTTGCAACATGCTCGGGTGAATCCCGATTTGACTTTCATGAATTTGTATCTAGCGTGCCCGTTCTTAGTACGATATTTTAAGAAAAATTCTCATGTGACCACATTTTAAGATTTCAAATACAACATAAGGCTAATTAGGTAACTAAATGTGGTAGTAACATTTGGAGAAAACTGTATCTCGAGATTATGCCAATAAAACATCCTACAGAGATTTATTCTACATATGTTGTGGGCTGGCCACCATAGATACTGTATATACATAATTTGGATTAGAATCCCGGGATTGAGAGACAGAGCAGACATCCATATTACGACGGGGGCTGAGAGCTGCTATGTATCATCTATCGTAGTGGAGTAAATTATCTAACATATTATTATGCTGAGCCACTGTTTTACTATACGAACACTGTAACCGCCAATACCTTATTTTTAGTGCAGTGGTCCTACGGGGAACTGGCGCATCTCGTGAATATCTGTTTAATTCATCTATTGGTTTGGTTAGCTTATGTTTGGTACTGGCGTAATATGAGGATACCAATTATGCATTATTTTTGAGATAATCTTAGACTCCACAAAAATAGCAAGCCGTACAAATGATTGGCCGATATAAGAAAATGGACTTAGTTGTGATTGTATTATTTCGGTTAGTAGACTAGAAAATGGACTATCATAGTATAATGGTTGAACCCTTGTCCTTTTTGGTTGTAGGGTTGGGCCTTTGCGCTAGGATATTGTCACTACCACATTTTAGGAAATAGGGTATTTTGGTAATTTCCTATTTAAATAAATATTGTGCATGGTAAATAATTTTTGTCGTATTATTTAATTGATGTTGGATGTTATTTAATTATTTTGGACTTATTTTAGTGGACCCAACTAGTTTAGTTTGGACCCATGGACCAACATGAATTAAATAGTTAGATTTGGCCCATTTAGAAAGCCCATGGTTAAGGAGATGGATTAAATTAATTAAGTGATTAGACTAGAAGCTTCCTTCCTTAATTATTTCTTCATGAGAGGCCCCAAGGGGTACATTGGACATTTTACAATTGCTTGGGAGAGGGGCAAGGCCGGCCTATTAAAAGAGGGGGGAAATTTCTCTCTCCTCTCATTCTCATTTCCAATCTAGATCTAGAATTTTCCACTCCCAAATTTCCTCCATTCCCATTCTAATTCTCCACCAAATTCATTCCAAATTCTTCCCAATTCACGATTAGAAAGTTGAGAAGCAAGGATCTAGAAGGAGGAAGCAAGGATCTACAAAGAGGAGCAAGGATCTACAATTTGGAAGCAAGTTCATCTCAATTGGAGGTTTCATTGGGAATCCATCTCCCAATAGGTATAATTCAGTTTTTTACATTAAAATAGATTCTAAATCTGAGATTTAGTCATGTAAAATCAACCTATATGTATGTACTACCCATAGGAATTTGTTTTGTGTTCATAGGAGACCCATGGAGAAAGTTATGGTGCTTTTTGTGTCAATTTTGTTGGAATTCCGAATTTACATTTTGTTGTGTGTGTCAATTGATCCTATAGATCAATTGGGCATGTGCTTATGTATTTGGGGCTTGTGTCGTGTCCATATTTGGGTACATGTGGTTCGTATCCCAACTATTTGGTGATACGTATTATTTTGGGGGTTTTCTCCGATACGGGGCTTTGAACATGTCGTATTTTGACACGGACACATAGATCTACTTTTGACACTTTAATTTGTTCATAAATATTATTTGTGACATATTTGTGTCCTTAAGGGTGCAATTGGTTGTGTGTTGGACTCGTGTCACATGCGTATCCTAGATCTAGTGGGATATGGTGTGATACTCTCCAATTTGGTGTGTTTATATGTAGATCTAATTATTTATGCTTTAAATTCTTCATTTATGATTAGTAAATATATATAGATATTATATATTATTTTAGTGTATTTATTATGGTATTTATTGTAGTATAGATCTATAGATATTTCTATGTGTTCTAAAGTGGTGTATAAATATATGTATGTAGTTTTCTTACATGCAATTATATATGTACTTATGTTAATAATATAAATTATACATAAATGTTTTATTAAATATATTTATGTGTTTAAATGTGTAATTATATTATTTATAATTATTATATAATTATTTGTATATTAATGAATATATTTTTATGTGTGCTTCTAGCCATGTAAAATACATACATTAATATGTGCATGTGTTATGTAACTATTGATATTTAATTATGTAAGTTTATATGTATATATATATATATAAGTATATAGTTATTAAATTATTTTATATATATATATGTATTTTGATTTATATATGTATATATATAGGTGTTTTTGTGAGGTATAATACTAATAATAATATATTATTTTATTTGTATAAATATTGGTTTGTATATACATTATTTAGAGTGTGCATTATTTGTATTATTAGTATTCTTGTGTGGGTATCTTTTGGGATCTAATTTTGATTCCTAAATTGTTGTATTTTATTTTTTATATTATTTATATAGATTTCTTGTGAGGTTGACCTTGGTTTGACCATGTTTGACTTTAGTTGACTTTAGAGTTGACCATAGTTGACTTTTGACTTAGAATTGATTTATTGACCTAGAAGTTGACTAGTTTGACTTGTTCTCTTTCCGGGACCTTGTATTAATGTGGTATTCTATATCTAGGTCTTCGAGGTACCGAGTCAGACATCTGTGAGACTGTTCTTTGGACTTCAGGCGAGTACATTCTCTGATAGTTTTTTATTTATGATATCCTCTATGTTCGTTGTATCTAGTGTAGATATACATATTTCTCTTGACACTATGGTTACACGGATTGGTATATCCGGATCTCGTCATGAGATGTTATTCCTTGGTATATGGTGTATATGGTGCAAGTATTATTTCATTGGTTATCTTGTACATGTACAAACACCGATTTTTCGGAGGAGTCACTCTCTTCTTGGGGAATCTAGTGCCATAGCATACCGTGGTTGGATCTATTATACCAGTTGGGGGTGGGGAGTATTAGTATAGATATGTGATCAAATCTCTATTGAATAAAGTATTGGTAAGCAAATAGTGTTGATCATGCACCGCACGTATGATTAGCCAGGCCGCATTGTATCTTGCCCAAGCCGATCACATGTTAAGCTAGTACTCACACACTTAGTCATTAGTATTATTGTTTCATTGGCATATTGTTCATTATTGTATTTCTTTCCAGTATTTCCTTATTGTCTATATATCTCTTGTATCTATTGTGCATCTTGTTTATCCATAGCTATTTACTGTTACATAGCTTTTATCATGGATTAGAACTGCTATTAGAGATGTACTCTGCTCCTTTCCTGACTGGATATATTTTTCCAGATGACACTGAGGAGTACCCTACCTATTATGAACCCCAGGATGTTGTGGGTATAGATTCGGAGACCCTGGCTCAAGAGGGACTTATCCCAACTGAGACAGTTGACCCTGGGGTGTAGCTTTGTAGTATGATAGTATTCTTTTGTACTGGATTTGTCTCCAGCTTATTTTTTGTTACTCTTCAGACTCATTGATGTATTATTTTAAACTCATGAGTTGTATGATGACTATTCTATTCTTATCTGTTTCGTGCTCATTCTATCTTAGTTCTGTGATTGAGTATTCTATCATTATTGGTGGTTCATTACTTTAGATAGACTATCTAGACAGCGTTCTACCGTCGATTCTGGGGCGTAGGCTGGGCGTTGTTTCCGACTAGTATCCTTACATCGGGTACGGGTCGTGACACATTTTTGGTGGTGGCCCATGCAGGTCTAGCTTCACAAGTATTTGATATCGTGGTAGTGCGACAACTTAGTTGTACTACTGTAAGCCTGTAATAAGATATAGGATATAGGCTGAGATACTCAATCACATCTAGGAAAATTCTTTTGATTCAACTATTCTCCTTTGACATTGATACTTGATCCCTTAAACTGTCCTTTCCTTGATGTCTTACATCTTGTGCCATATTGATCTTCATTCCGTCTTTTTATGAGACATACTCGGAGATACTTGCGGAGGCACGCAAGGTTGAGCGGGATCTGGGTTTGAAGACCAAGAGAGACCGTGATTCTTTTCTGGGGGCCAACGGTAGTACAGTATCTGCCAAACGTCCTCATTTCCAGTCCAGACCTTTCCAGCAGCCACAGCAGAACCAGACTCCAGCTAGAGCGCCTTTTCACCAGGCACCTCAGCAGCAGAGACAGTTACAGCAAGCTCCATACAACTTTTGCAAGAAGCCCGGCCACATCTGGGAAGTTTGCAGGAGGAGGCTAGGAGTTTGTTTGTATTGTGGTACTGAAGGGCATCAATCAAGGGAGTGTCCTCGTCATGTAGTTCAGGGAGCAGCTCCAGCTCCGAGGACACAGACGAGACCACCTGCAGCACAGCCGAGGGGACCGCTTCCGACACAGCAATAGCATTTGTCACGACCTGCACCCGGTTTAGGGGCACGAGTGCGTGGGTACGTCCAGCCTACGCCGCAGCATCGGCGGTAGAACGCTGTCTAGGTTTTGATTCTATCTAGCCAATCTCACACAAGCATCCAATCTCCATAAGAAGGTACGGATAACACAATGAAATGAATACATACTCAATCACAGGATTACAGCACGATAAGATTTCGAACAGAAATTAAAATCCAACACAAGTCACAAAGTAATATTCTAACTCAACAATATCCAAGTCATCAAAAATGCCGGAGACAAATCCGGTACCAAATAGTCTAATTAAAGCACTAACTAAAAATAATAATTCCGGCTAGACCTTCCAGAATCACAACTAGACTACCAAGTCTGCAGCTACTCACCATATGGTCCATAAAGTGTCGGACAGCGGTCCTCTAGGGCATAGTCTGGAAAAATGTTTCCAGTCAGGAAGGAGCAAAGCACAATCTCAAATAACAGTTCCATTTAATTGATAATGTCTATAATACAACAAAACATGTCATGCTAGCTACTGAGAAGACAGTGAATTAAATGCAATGGCAATTTAAGAGAGACAGGCAATGTAAAGAGACAGGCAATAGGCAATATGATACAGTCAGTGCATGTATGAAAATGAAAAGAAACAAGGAGCAGTATCATATACGGGTGATGTAGTATATGATTTAAAATAGGGAACAGTAATCTATTCTAAGTGTTTTGAAATAGTAGTTTCGAAATATAATCGGCTTGGGAACATGTACGATTGCTACAGTCTGGCTAATCATACGTGGGGGTATGATTAACACCAATAATATTTTAATTATACAATGGGTATTTGATCACATCTCTCACTAGCAATTTCCCCGCCCCCAACTAGTACTGTGGATCCAATCATGACACGTCACGAATACACGAGCAAGTCAAGTCTATCATGTACGATGTCTAATATATTATGTACAATGTCTAATATCAATGTCTAATATCAATGTCTAATATCAATATCAATGTCGATGTTAATGTCGTGTATAATGTCAATACGATAATCAAGGTAACATCTCATGACTGCAGATCCAAACTATACTAGTCCGTGTAGCACAGTGTCAAAGATTCAGTTGTAACATTTCATGATTGTTGAATTTATAGAAATTATCAAAGAATTGGAAATTATCAGAGAATGTACTTGCCTTGGGTCCTTAGCTGGTATTTATGGATGTCCTGTTCCAGAGTATCCCCTGGGTAAACCAACAGTCCTATAAACATATCACAATACAATATTGGCATCAGAAGCTATACTAACACACAATAAATACTAACTCAGGGCTATGCCAGGTATGCTACTGGTCAACTAGGGTCATCTAGTAGACAGACATCTAAAACACATTACCTATTTAACCAACATTAATACCTACCATATGTATATCCTTTAATATATATATAGTAGTTAAACAATTGTATGTTTTCCATGCTTATCAATTTAAAATATACTAGGTGTATATATAATAAATATATACATATATCAATTTTATATATTGAAAAAAATATATTAAGTATATATATATAATACATGTATACACATATACCAATTGAACCAAAATAGTACGTATACTATTACTTTTATATACTAATTTATACCAATTAAATTATACAATACTATATACAGATGAATATACCAATTAAATATATTTTGAAAATATGCTATGTATATATATATTTAAAATACATATAGTAGAACACGTATTTATATATCAATTATATATATATATATAGAAATATATTAAATGTATGTACAACATATATATATTTGAAATTATATCAAGTATATATATATACAAATATATATATATTAAACTTAATTATAGAATTTATTTAAATACATACTATACTCATACAATTTTATTACTAATAGATAAATAATATACATTTACATATTTATACATTTATTTGAATATACCAATTTACCTCTTTTAAAACATGCATTACCAATGTATTTATATATTATACATATATACATATTAAACATAAATTAAATAAATAATATACATATGCTAATTTTACATTAATTAAATATATAATTACTTTACATTAATTATATATATACAATTAAATTAAATACATATACTAATTAAACATTTATACCTACGCAATTACATACTTGCATACATTGTATATATATATATATACATTTATCCACATTAAATATATATATACATTAGATATATACACACTAACATACATATTAATTAGATATATACATACATTAATTATACTATACATTAGGTGTTTAAATATTAACTAATAAATGCTATACTAATTTACGTATTTAAAACATTAATTAGATAATACTATTTATATACATATACGTATACTAAGCTTATACAAATTATATATATACATATATACCAATATTATATATACTATTAAATTAAATACATATTTATACCATTTATTTCAATACATACAATACTTATATTTATTATACAAATTAATTACACTAATTAACATATATGTATATATATACATATATATATATATACTTATATATATATATATATATATAAAGAAAGAAGGGGAAGAAGGAGACTTACAGAGGAGAGGGGGTTGCCGGCCGCCGGACCGGAGGGGGAAGCCGCCGGGGTGCAAAGCCGCCTGGGTTGATCCGCTCGGTCGGGGAGGACCGGATGCGTGGAGTTGCCGGAGGAAGCAATCAGCGGGGTCGGGGTTCTCGACGGCCGGAGGAGCAGCCGTCGGCGCAGTTGCGGCGGGCTGGAGGGCTCGTGAAGCGGGGAGTTCACTGAGCCGCCGGGCCGGAGGGTTGACCGAGGGAAGGGCAGCGCCGCCGGAAGCAGATCGGAGGGGCCGCCGGAGGAACGCACAGTAAGTGCGGCAGCAGCAGTAGGGAGAGCGCCGGCCGGGGAGATCCGCCGGAGAATCAACAGTAGGGGGGATTGGTGAACAGTGTTCCCCCCCCTATTGAATTCAAATATTAATTTAAATGAAAATTTTCAATAAGGAAGAAGAAGGAAGGGAAAGAGAAGAAGAAGAAAAGAAGGAGAAGAAAGGAGAAGAAGAAAAGAAGCTACACGTATGAGAGAGGATGTGGGGGCTTGTGAGGTGGGGAAAACCTAGGTTGTCTAGGGATTAGGGTTTGAGGGTACAAGTCATTAAATAGGATGAGGGGATTTTGATGGAGGGTTGTGATTGACCCTCTAAAATGAGTGGCTCAGATTGAACATGAGGGAAATTAATTCATGGGGGATTGAGGGTGAGGTTTAATTAAATAATTAAGGATTCCTCATTGGTTAAAAATAATTGGGTGTTGGCACAAAATGTCAATTTGCAATTTACCTCCCTTAAATTTGGGAAATTGCACAAACACATAAAATGACGAAAATTTGGCGGGCGATTCGGGGTCCGGTATTTTGTAGGGTCAGGGGGCACTGTATGATGGGTATGGGCTGAATTTGCAGGGCACTGGAATTAATTTGGGATTTACGGAATCAGATAAAATGGTATCCTCAAATTAAATAGAAATAAATGCAAGTTGTGTTCAATAATTAATTAGGAGTACATGGGGCCAAAATCAGGTCAGGTTATCAATACCAATTTTGAAGAAGACTCAGAACAGAATATTACCCTAATTTGGGCCGCACGAAAAATAGGTCAAGATGGCCTCCAATTTTCGATTGGAACGCACAACGATACAAAATAGGAATTTTAAAATAAACGTCCGCGACGATTTTTGCGCGGCCAGAAACAATGCACAGGGAGCATAATTATGAGTTGCAAAAATAGCAGAATTGAAGGCGGGCATGTCTAGGGCAAGATTGTGAAATTTGTTGGAAGACAAAAGTCTGGATAGTGCTCCAAATATCGAAGCAAAGGCAATGCGCAAAAATATTAAATAAAATACAGTAATTAATTACAATCTCCAAATATTAAATTCTAGATGAAATAATAAAATCCAGAATTCTATAATTCGGACAGGGGTTCGTCTACTGGGCTTTTAGGTCTAGTCTGCTAGCTAAAATAAAATAATTAACACTGCATATAATTATATAATTAATTACACATCGCACAAAATTATTTAAATCAAATACACTATCATGCAATTAATTAATTATAACTACAATAATATTAAATATTATAAAAAGTTGAAAATATCCCTGTTTTCAGAATGTGGTAGTGACAAGTCTACCCACCTTAAAAGAATTTCGTCCTCGAAATTTAAAATCCTTAAAGTAGCATTAAATCATACACACTATTATTTCCATCAAAATTTAAATTCTTCTATCACGAAATCAGTTAACAATCCACAAGGTCTTTTCGCAATTTCAAAATTTTTAAAATTGTTGTATAACCTGAAAAATCCTCAAAGTAAAATCAAAGTCCATCCAAATTTCCTTGAAAGTTTTTTTTTTTTTTTATAATTCAATACTCGGAATTTAATATTCACTCCTTAAATTGATTTTTTCAATGCACAAGTATAAAAATGAAATCTCGCCCCACAAGTTTAAATTTAAACATTAACCCATCAATAAATTTATTCCTCGATTTCCTCTTTCCTCAAAATGCTCAACAAATGCGATACTTAAGGATTCTCCAAATGCAACATCCCATGTAAAATTCTAAAATTCATAACTTGTAATCCAATAATTATGGCGATAATCTCTCTAAATTTCCTCAAATTCTAATGATAACCTCAATCATATCACATCCTTCCTGGAATTAATACATCATAAATCCTGCCATGTTAAATTTCTTAACCCTCTATTTAATCAATGTTTATCCTCGAATTTTTAAATCCTCGATTGTTTTATTTATTTATTCACTACCATCTAAATTAAATTCCTCAAATCATATAATCATGAGCTACTCCATATTGTTATTTCACAATAAATTCTTTCAAAAATTCTATAAATATCATATCCCTAAGAATCTTCAAAAATGAATCAAATTCCATTATTATCACAATATCCTCCAAAATTTTAAGTTAATAACGAAATACAAGAATTTAATATTCAATCCTCTAATTGAAATCCAATCAGTGCATATTCCCAAAAATTGAATCTCATCCCAAAATTTGAATTAACACTAATCCATTTGTGTTCTTATTCCTCGATTTTTTTTTTCCACATAATATGCAACGATGTAATACTTATGAAACCTCCAATACGATATTCAAGATATAAGTTCATAACTTGCAGTCCAATAAATATATCGATGGCCTTCTTAAAATTCCTCAAATTTAATGATAAATTCAATCATTTCATAATCTTCTTAAAAATTAATGATTTAACGAAACTTCAATTACGCCATATTAAATTCCCAACTCTTTATTTAATTTAATATTTTTCCTCAAAATTTAAGGCACCTTGCCTCTCTTTGTCAAGTCATAACCTCTTCGTTAATCTTTACTACAGTTAAATCCTCAACAATCAAGTCTAAGAGAATTCTACCTACAACCATACAACATGCAACCTAAGGGAAATATGTATGATCATGGTATCTTTTGTCATGGTATTGCAGTCTCTGTATCAGGGGTACTACTAACTACATTATAACAAGAATTCATGCATACAGCTACGGTACTAAGGTATCAATCAATCAGAAGACAAAAGAACATGAGGAAAGAAAAGAAAGAACCTGCTAATATATTACTTGCAGTATCTTCTATCTCTAACATAATCATAGATCAAATGATGCATGTGAAGTTTGATACCTCTATCTCTTTAGGTACCACACTTTACTACAAGTATACTCACTGCTAGCTTCCTTACCTACTGCAATCGCTACTAGTATTCTTATCACTCAAATGCATATCAATTTCAACATTCTATACTAAGTACTGCTCTCTCTAATACAATCTTAGATGGACACCCAAGTCAGTGGGCAGTGATATCTCAATTATACTCAAGCCAACAGATCCTTACACATGCATCTTACCTACTTATATTATAATATATCTCTCTCACTATAAGATTTTATCCTCAAATAAAATTCCTCAAAAATAACTCCTTGAATAAAATTTAAAGTAAATGCATACACTTTCCTCAAGGTCAATTATTTAAATACTGAATGAAACTTAATCACTAAAAGACCCTTACAGACTTGTCTGTGTTCATCAAATTGAATCTGAATTCCTCAAAAATAAAATTTTAATAACCATATTTCAACTCCTCAATTTCAAACTTTTGCAATTCATTGAAATCTTCAAAATAAGATTTTAATAACATAATATCTCAACCTCTCAAATTCTAAAATTTGAAATTTACTTTCAATCTTCAATTAAAAATTTTAAATCAACCTTCTGTAGTCCAATAGCTCTAATGTTTAATCATTTTCACTGTCCTCATTGACGGGCATCATCAAATAGTACCATAAATCAGTCTGCAATTTATCTTGATATGAAATCCAACCCTACTAGGAAACCAAAATCCTAATTTAATACCTAATCAATAACAACAAGCAAATTCAACATCAATAAGTGAGAATGGACGGAACAAAGGAATGATTTAAATTAGAAATTTTAACAAGGAATCCTTAGAGAATAAGAGCTCAAAAGAACTGGATTGAGGACGGAAGGTATCTTTAATGCTAGTAAAGAAAAGAAGCGATGGAACAAAGTCCTGGAATAACAGAAATAGGTAAGTCTTGAGATGATACTTTAAGAACCAATTAAGATACAACCTGATAATCATACACGTCTATCCGAAATCATGATACTCAGAATCCTCGCCACGCCAGTAAGCATAGGTGCGATAAACGACAGGTTCCGTATCTAAGGTATACAACCCTATAATCATGTCATCTAGAATCTTCGCCACGCCAACCGGTATGGCTGCGAGAGACTCCAAGTTTCATAACTAGAGTATGTACATCCAAGTCAGGTTCCTACGTTCTCGTCACGACAGCTAGAATGGCTGCGATAAACTCTAGGTTCCATAACCAAAGTAGACGTTTTACCTTTCTCACTGTCCTCATCAATATATGTCATCAGATGATACCGTAAATTTTAGCCCATAAAATTTATCCCAATGTGAAATCAACTCAACAACGATACCAGAAATTAAAGTTAACAACTGGTCAACAAGGATCAAACTCAATATCAATAAGTGAGAACGGAAGAAAACAAGGGGAAAGGATTTAAATTAGAATTTATAATGAGATTCTCAAGGGTCATCCCAGGAATCTCTCAAATAATTTGTGATTGAGTATCCTCTCTCATCCTAGTATCCTATGTCCTATATCCTATCGCAGGCACGCAATAGTGTGACAAAGATGCCACACTACTACGACATCGCTCTAAATGCGAAGTCTGACCTGTATGGGCCACCACTAAAAACGTGTCACGACCCGCACCCGGTTTAGGGGCACGAGTGCGTGGGTACGTCCAGCCTACGCCGCAGCATCGGCGGTAGAACGCTGTCTAGGTTTTGATTCTATCTAGCCAATCTCACACAAGCATCCAATCTCCATAAGGAGGTACGGATAACACAATGAAATGAATACATACTCAATCACAGGATTACAGCACGATAAGATTTCGAACAGAAATTAAAATCCAACACAAGTCACAAAGTAATATTCTAACTCAACAATATCTAAGTCATCAAAAATGCCGGAGACAAATCCGGTACCAAATAGTCTAATTAAAGCACTAACTAAAAATAATAATTCCGGCTAGACCTTCCAGAATCACAACTAGACTACCAAGTCTGCAGCTACTCACCATATGGTCCATAAAGTGTCGGACAGCGGTCCTCTAGGGCATAGTCTGGAAAAATATTTCCAGTCAGGAAGGAGCAAAGCACAATCTCAAATAACAGTTCCATTTAATTGATAATGTCTATAATACAATAAAACATGTCATGCTAGCTACTGAGAAGACAGTGAATTAAATGCAATGGCAATTTAAGAGAGACAGGCAATGTAAAGAGACAGGCAATAGGCAATATGATACAGTCAGTGCATGTATGAAAATGAAAAGAAACAAGGAGCAGTATCATATACGGGTGATGTAGTATATGATTTAAAATAGGGAACTGTAATCTATTCTAAGTGTTTTGAAATAGTAGTTTCGAAATGTGATCGGCTTGGGAACATGTACGATTACTACAGTCTGGCTAATCATACGTGGGGGTATGATTAACACCAATAATATTTTAATTATACAATGGGTATTTGATCACATCTCTCACTAGCAATTTCCCCGCCCCCAACTAGTACTGTGGATCCAATCATGACACGTCATGAATACACGAGCAAGTCAAGTCTATCATGTACGATGTCTAATATATTATGTACAATGTCTAATATCAATGTCTAATATCAATGTCTAATATCAATATCAATGTCGATGTCAATGTCGTGTATAATGTCAATACGATAATCAAGGTAACATCTCATGACTGCAGATCCAAACTATACTAGTCCGTGTAGCACAGTGTCAAAGATTCAGTTGTAACATTTCATGATTGTTGAATTTATAGAAATTATCAAAGAATTGGAAATTATCAGAGAATGTACTTGCCTTGGGTCCTTAGCTGGTATTTATGGATGTCCTGTTCCAGAGTATCCCCTGGTAAACCAACAGTCCTATAAACATATCACAATACAATATTGGCATCAGAAGCTATACTAACACACAACAAATACTAACTCAGGGCTATGCCAGGTATGCTACTGGTCAACTAGGGTCATCTAGTAGACAGACATCTAAAACACATTACCTATTTAACCAACATTAATACCTACCATATGTATATCCTTTAATATATATATAGTAGTTAAACAATTGTATGTTTTCCATGCTTATCAATTTAAAATATACTAGGTGTATATATAATAAATATATACATATATCAATTTTATATATTAAAAAAAATATATTAAGTATATATATATAATACATGTATACACATATACCAATTGAACCAAAATAGTACGTATACTATTACTTTTATATACTAATTTATACCAATTAAATTATACAATACTATATACAGATGAATATACCAATTAAATATATTTTGAAAATATGCTATGTATATATATATTTAAAATACATATAGTAGAACACGTATTTATATATCAATTATATATATATATATAGAAATATATTAAATGTATGTACAACATATATATATTTGAAATTATATCAAGTATATATATATACAAATATATATATATTAAACTTAATTATAGAATTTATTTAAATACATACTATACTCATACAATTTTATTACTAATAGATAAATAATATACATTTACATATTTATACATTTATTTGAATATACCAATTTACCTCTTTTAAAACATGCATTACCAATGTATTTATATATTATACATATATACATATTAAACATAAATTAAATAAATAATATACATATGCTAATTTCACATTAATTAAATATATAATTACTTTACATTAATTATATATATATACAATTAAATTAAATACATATACTAATTACACATTTATACCTACGCAATTACATACTTGCATACATTGTATATATATATATACATTTATCCACATTAAATATATATATACATTAGATATATACACACTAACATACATATTAATTAGATATATACATACATTAATTATACTATACATTAGGTGTTTAAATATTAATTAATAAATGCTATACTAATTTACGTATTTAAAACATTAATTAGATAATACTATTTATATACATATACGTATACTAAGCTTATACAAATTATATATATACATATATACCAATATTATATATACTATTAAATTAAATACATATTTATACCATTTATTTAAATACATACAATACTTACATTTATTATACAAATTAATTACACTAATTAACATATATGTATATATATACATATATATATATATACTTATATATATATATATATATAAAGAAAGAAGGGGAAGAAGGAGACTTACAGAGGAGAGGGGGTCGCCGGCCGCCGGACCGGAGGGGGAAGCCGCCGGGGTGCAAAGCCGCCTGGGTTGATCCGCTCGGTCGGGGAGGACCGGATGCGTGGAGTTGCCGGAGGAAGCAGTCAGCGGGGTCGGGGTTCTCGACGGCCGGAGGAGCAGCCGTCGGCGCAGTCGCGGCGGGCTGGAGGGCTCGTGAAGCGGGGAGTTCACTGAGCCACCGGGCCGGAGGGTTGACCGAGGGAAGGGCAGCACCGCCGGAAGCAGATCGGAGGGGCCGCCGGAGGAACGCACAGTAAGTGCGGCAGCAGCAGTAGGGAGAGCGCCGGCCGGGGAGATCCGCCGGAGAATGAACAGTAGGGGGGATGGGTGAACAGTGTTCCCCCCCTATTGAATTCAAATATTAATTTAAATGAAAAATTTCAATAAGGAAGAAGAAGGAAGGGAAAGAGAAGAAGAAGAAAAGAAGGAGAAGAAAGGAGAAGGAGAAAAGAAGCTACACGTATGAGAGAGGATGTGGGGGCTTGTGAGGTGGGGAAAACCTAGGTTGTCTAGGGATTAGGGTTTGAGGGTACAACTCATTAAATAGGATGAGGGGATTTTGATGGAGGGTTGTGATTGACCCTCTAAAATGAGTGGCTCAGATTGAACATGAGGGAAATTAATTCATGGGGGATTGAGGGTGAGGTTTAATTAAATAATTAAGGATTCCTCATTGGTTAAAAATAATTGGGTGTTGGCACAAAATGCCAATTTGCAATTTACCTCCCTTAAATTTGGGAAATTGCACAAACACATAAAATGACGAAAATTTGGCGGGCGATTCGGGATCCGGTATTTTGTAGGGTCAGGGGGCACTGTATGATGGGTATGGGCTGAATTTGCAGGGCACTGGAATTAATTTGGGATTTACGGAATCAGATAAAATGGTATCCTCAAATTAAATAGAAATAAATGCAAGTTGTGTTCAACAATTAATTAGGAGTACATGGGGCCAAAATCAGGTCAGGTCATCAATACCAATTTTGAAGAAGACTCAGAACAGAATATTACCCTAATTTGGGCCGCACGAAAAATAGGTCAAGATGGCCTCCAATTTTCGATTGGAACGCACAACGATACAAAATAGGAATTTTAAAATAAACGTCCGCGACGATTTTTGCGCGGCCAGAAACAATGCACAGGGAGCATAATTATGAGTTGCAAAAATAGCAGAATTGAAGGCGGGCATGTCTAGGGCAAGATTGTGAAATTTGTTGGAAGACAAAAGTCTGGATAGTGCTCCAAATATCGAAGCAAAGGCAATGCGCAAAAATATTAAATAAAATACAGTAATTAATTACAATCTCCAAATATTAAATTCTAGATGAAATAATAAAATCCAGAATTCTATAATTCGGACAGGGGTTCGTCTACTGGGTTTCTAGGTCTAGTCTGCTAGCTAAAATAAAATAATTAACACTGCATATAATTATATAATTAATTACACATCGCACAAAATTATTTAAATCAAATACACTATCATGCAATTAATTAATTATAACTACAATAATATTAAATATTGTAAAAAGTTGAAAACACCCCTGTTTTCAGAATGTGGTAGTGACAGCATTTTGTCCAGCATCAACAGCAGGAAGGTGCTCGACAGGGACGAGCGTTTGCTATGACCGTCGAAGAGGAGGAACCCACCGGAGATGTCATCGCAGGTTCTATTCTTCTTGATTCCATTCCAGCTTTAGCTTTGTTTGATAGTGGTGCTTCCCATAGTTTTGTATCTGTTTCTTTTGCTCTGAAGCATGGTTTGGTAGCTGAATCTTTGCTTAGGACTTGCAAGATCATGACCGGGGGAGGCATTATCTTGGTTAATGATATTTGCAAGGATCGGAGAGTTACTCTGGGAGGCCGGGAGTTGAGTGCGTGTCTACTTGTAATGCCACTTCCGAGCTACGACATTGTACTTGGGATGGATTGGTTGAGTAGGCACCGTGCAAGCATAGACTGTAGAGGAGGTAGAGTTTTGTTTGGTTCACCAGGAGAGCAAGAGTTCGAGTTTGCTAGAGGAGCTGCGGAGCAGGGGGAAGGCATTATTTGTGGAGCTATGGTGGAAGACAAGGAGTTGCCGCATCCGTTGATAGCAG
Source organism: Iris macrosiphon (assembly GCA_036927795.1). Lineage (NCBI taxonomy): Eukaryota > Viridiplantae > Streptophyta > Magnoliopsida > Asparagales > Iridaceae > Iris > Iris macrosiphon. The sequence goes on from JAYESA010000007.1 coordinate 151,348,011, forward strand.
AATTCTTGGATGTGTTTCCTGAGGAATTGCCAGGATTGCCACCAGATCGAGATGTTAAATTTTCTATAGACTTGGTGCCAGGTGCAGAACCAATTTCGCAGCATGTCTATAGAGTAAACAACAGCGAGCTGGTCGAGTTGAAGAAGCAGGTGGATGAATTGTAGGATAAGGGGTTTATCAGATCGAGTTCTTCACCATGGGGAGCCCCGATATTGTTTGTACCAAAGAAGGATGGATCGGTGCACATGTGCATTGATTACAGGGCTTTGAATAATCTCACTATCAAGAATAAGTATCCTTTGCCACGGATTGATGATCTGTTTGATCAGTTTAGTGGTGCGAAGGTATTTTCTAAGATAGATTTGAGATCAGGCTACCATCAGGTGAAGGTGAAGCCGGAGGACATACCGAAGACTGCTTTTAGAACTCGGTATGGTCAGTACGAGTTTATGGTGATGCCGTTTAGTTTGACTAATGCACCGACGGTATTTATGAACTTGATGAACAAGGTGTTCTACCAGTACCTTGACAAGTTCGTGGTGGTGTTCATCGACGACATACTCATATACTCGAGGACACCAGAGGAGCATGAGGAGCATTTGAGGATTGTGTTGGATGTGCTGAGGAAGGAGAAGCTTTATGGGAAGTTGTCCAAGTGTGAGTTTTTCTTGGACAAGGTAGAATTCTTGGGGCATGTTGTGACTGGTGATGGTATTTCAGTGGATCCGAAAAAGATTTCAGCAGTGGAATCTTGGAAGACTCCGAGTTCGGTAGCAGAGATCAGGAGTTTCTTGGGATTGGCAGGCTATTACAGGAAGTTTGTGCAAGATTTTTCGAGGATTGCCGAGCCGATGACCAGACTCACAAGGAAGGATGTGGAGTTTGTTTGGACGGAGGATTGCCAGGTTGCTTTTGAGGAATTGAAGAAGAGGTTGACGTCTGCTCCTATTTTGACGTTGCCATCAGGGTCCGGAGGTTTCACTATTTATAGTGATGCATCGGGAAGGGGTTTAGGTTGTGTTCTTCAGCAGCATAGGAAAGTGATTGCCTATGCATCCAGGCAATTGCGTCCTCATGAAAAGAACTATCCTACCCATGATTTGGAGTTGGCAGCTGTCATATTCGCCCTGAAGTTGTGGAAACATTATTTGTACGGAGAGCGTGTGGAGATCTTCACAGACCACAAAAGCTTGAAGTACGTTTTCACGCAGAAGGAGTTGAATATGAGGCAGCATCGGTGGTTGGCACTGATGAAGGATTTTGATATCTCTTTACAATATCATCCTGGAAAAGCCAATGTAGTTGCCGATGTTTTGAGCAGGTATCCGGTAGCTATATTCTTGACGCAGGATCGATATTGTTGGAGGACTTGGAGAGCTTGGGCATTGAGGTGATTATTCCTGGTTGTGCTATGCAGATGTGGGGATTGCAGATACACTCAGATTTGATGGATAGGATCAAGGCAGCACAGTATGATGATGTATCTTTGAGGAGTATCAGAGCTCAGGTGAGAGCAGGATTGGAGGATGATTTCACTATTTCAGAGGATGGATCTTTGAGGCATGGAGTTAGATTGTGTGTGCCTAGTAGGGAGTTGCGAGAGGAGGTATTGCAGGAAGCGCATCGCTCTCAGTATTCCATACATCCAGGTGCTAACAAGATGTATCGGGATATGCGAGAGAGTGTGTGGTGGTATGGCATGAAGAGGGAAGTGGCACAGTTTGTATCCAGATGCTTAGTGTGCCAGCAGGTAAAAGCCGAGAGGCAGAGGCCAGGAGGGTTACTTCAGCCATTACCCATTCCAGAGTGGAAGTGGGAACACATTACTATAGATTTTGTGTCCGGATTTCCACGATCTCCAAGAGGGAAAGACGCGATTTGGGTCATTGTTGATAGGTTGACCAAGTCGGCCCACTTTTTGCCTTTCAAGGTGGGTTTGTCTACGGAGAAGCTGGCAGAGATGTATGTGAGGCAGATCATTAGGATACATGGAGTTCCCGTCAGCATAGTCTCAGATCGGGATAGTCGTTTCACTTCTCATTTCTGGAGGAGTTTGCAGGAGAGTTTGGGCAATCAGCTCAAATTCAGTACTGCATATCATCCCCAGATAGATGGGCAGTCTGAGAGGACTATCCAGACTCTCGAGGATATGTTACGCACTTGTGTACTAGATTTTGGGGGTTCTTGGGAGGACCATCTCCATTTGGTAGAGTTTGCTTACAACAACAGTTACCAGGCAAGTATAGAGATGTCACCTTTTGAAGCTCTATATGGTCGGAGGTGTCGTACTCCTTTGTCTTGGGACGATGTTGGAGAGAGAGTTTTGCTTGGACCAGAGATGGTTGTGGATGCAGCGGAGAAGGTTCAGTTGATCAGAGACAGACTTCGAGTGGCGCAGGATAGACAGCGGCATTGGGCCGATAGCCATCGGAGACCTTTGGAGTTTGAGGTATAGTTTAGATTTTGTTTGTGCTTGTTCTTGTTTGTTATAGATTAAGTTCTTAAGATGGTGTTTTGTTCTAGGTAGGTGGTTTGGTGTTTCTGAGGATTTCTCCGACACGAGGCACGATTCGCTTCGGTGGAGGCGGAAAGCTTAGTCCGCGATTCATCGGAGCTTAGTCAGCGATTCATCGGACCTTTCACTATTCTAGAGAGGGTCGGTGCAGTTGCTTATAGACTAGACTTGCCACCTGCATTGGAGGGAGTGCACAACGTGTTTCATGTGTCGCAGTTGAGATGATACGTGGCAGATCCTAGTCATGTATTGGATCACTCAGAGATAGAGGTGGGCCCTACTCTTAGCTATCCAGAGCAGCCAGTTGAGATTCTGGATCGGAGAGAGAAGGTGCTGAGGAACCAGACTATTCCTTTGGTACGCGTCGCATGGAGGCATCACTCTCTGGGGGAGTCTACCTGGGAGAGAGAGGATGACATACGAGAGCGTTATCCATATTTGTTTGTACCTTGAGGTATGTTAATTCTCTAGCTATGTTCTGTTCTTTGTTATGTTTTGTTCATTAGTTAGTTGTGATTCTTTAGTTCTGTTCTGTGATTTTCTGGGGGTAGTTTTCATCTTTAAATTTCGAGGATGAAATTATTTTAAGGAGGGTAGACTTGTCACTACCACATTTTAGGAAAAAGGGTATTTTGGTAATTTCCTATTTAAATAAATATTGTGCATGGTAAATAATTTTTGTTGTATTATTTAATTATTGTTGGATGTTATTTAATTATTTTGGACTTATTTTAGTGGACCCAACTAGTTTAATTTGGACCCATGGACCAACATGAATTAAATAGTTAGATTTGGCCCATTTAGAAAGCCCATGGTTAAGGAGATGGATTAAATTAATTAAGTGATTAGACTAGAAGCTTCCTTCCTTAATTATTTCTTCATGAGAGGCCCCAAGGGGTACATTGGACATTTTACAATTGCTTGGGAGAGGGGCAAGGCCGGCCTATTAAAAGAGGGGAGAAATTTCTCTCTCCTCTCATTCTCATTTCCAATCTAGATCTAGAATTTTTCACTCCCAAATTCCCTCCATTCCCATTCCAATTCCCCACCAAATTCATTCCAAATTCTTTCCAATTCCCCATTAGAAAGTTGGGAAGCAAGGATCTAGAAGGAGGAAGCAAGGATCTACAAAGAGGAGCAAGGATCTACAATTTGGAAGCAAGTTTATCTCAATTGGAGGTTTCATTGGAAATCCATCTCCCAATAGGTATAATTTAGTTTTTTCCATTAAAATATCTTCTAAATCTGAGATTTAGTCATATAAAATCAACCTATATGTATGTACTACCCATAGGAATTTATTTTGTGTTCATAGGAGACCCATGGAGAAAGTTATGGTACTTTTTGTGTCAATTTTGTTGGAATTCCGAATTTATATTTTGTTGTGTGTGTCAATTGATCCTATAGATCAATTGGGCATGTGCTTATGTATTTGGGGCTTGTGTCGTGTCCATATTTGGGTACATGTGGTTCGTATCCCAACTATTTGGTGATACGTGTCATTTTGGGGGTTTTCTCCGACACGGGACTTTGAACATGTCGTATTTTGACACGGACACATAGATCTACTTTTGACACTTTGATTTGTTCATAAATATTATTTGTGACATATTTGTGTCCTTAGGGGTGCAATTGGTTGTGTGTTGGACTCGTGTCACATGCGTATCCTAGATCTAGTGGGATACGGTGTGATACTCTCCAATTTGGTGTGTTTATATGTAGATCTAATTATTTATGCTTTAAATTCTTTATTTATAATTAGTAAATATATATAGATATTATATATTATTTTAGTGTATTTATTATGGTATTTATTGTAGTATAGATCTATAGATATTTCTATGTGTTCTAAAGTGGTGTATAAATATATGTATGTAGCTTTCTTACATGCAATTATATATGTACTTATGTTAATAACATAAATTATACATAAATATTTTATAAAATATATTTATGTGTTTAAATGTGTAATTATATTATTTATAATTATTATATAATTATTTGTATATTAATGAATATATTTTTATGTGTGCTTCTAGCCATGTAAAATACATATATTAATATGTGCATGTGTTATGTAACTATTGATATTTAATTATGTAAGTTTATATGTATATATATATATATATATATATATATATAAGTATATAGTTATTAAATTGTTTTATATATATATATGTATTTTGATTTATATATGTATATATATAGGTGTTTTTGTGAGGTATAATACTAATAATAATATATTATTTTATTTGTATAAATATTGGTTTGTATATACATTATTTAGAGTGTGCATTATTTGTATTATTAGTATTCTTGTGTGGGTATCTTTTGGGATCTAATTTTGATTCCTAAATTGTTGTATTTTATTTTCTATATTATTTATATAGATTTCTTGTGAGGTTGACCTTGGTTTGACCATGTTTGACTTTAGTTGACTTTAGAGTTGACCATAGTTGACTTTTGACTTAGAATTGATTTATTGACCTAGAAGTTGACTAGTTTGACTTGTTCTCTTTCCGGGACCTTGTATTAATGTGGTATTCTATATCTAGGTCTTCGAGGTACCGAGTCAGACATCTGTGAGACTGTTCTTTGGACTTCAGGCGAGTACATTCTCTGATAGTTTCTCATTTATGATATCCTCTATGTTCGTTGTATCTAGTGTAGATATAAATATTTCTCTTGACACTATGGTTACACGGATTGGTATATCCGGATCTCGTCATGAGATGTTATTCCTTGGTATATGGTGTATATGGTGCAAGTATTGTTTTATTGGTTATCTTGTACATGTACAGACACCGATTTTCGGGAGGAGTCGCTCTCTTCTTGGGGAATCTAGTGCCATAGCATACCGTGGTTGGATCTATTATACCAGTTGGGGGTGGGGAGTATTAGTATAGATATGTGATCAAATCCCTATTGAATAAAGTATTGGTAAGCGAATAGTGTTGATCATGCACCGCACGTATGATTAGCCAGGCCGCATTGTATCTTGCCCAAGCCGATCACATGTTAAGCTAGTACTCACACACTTAGTCATTAGTATTATTGTTTCATTGGCATATTGTTCATTATTGTATTTCTTTCCAGTATTTCCTTATTGTATATATATCTCTTGTATCTATTGTGCATCTTGTTTATCCATAGCTATTTACTGTTACATAGTTTTTATCATGGATTAGAACTGCTATTAGAGATGTACTCTGCTCCTTTTCTGACTGGATATATTTTTTCAGATGACACTGAGGAGTACCCTACCTATTATGGACCCCAGGATGTTGTGGGTATAGATTCGGAGACCCTGGCTCAAGAGGGACTTATCCCAACTGAGACAGTTGACCCTGGAGTGTAGCTTTGTAGTATGATAGTATTCTTTTGTACTGGATTTGTCTCCAGCTTATTTTTTGTTACTCTTCAGACTCATTGATGTATTATTTTAAACTCATGAGTTGTATGATGACTATTCTATTCTTATCTGTTTCGTGCTCATTCTATCTTAGTTCTGTGATTAAGTATTCTATCATTATTGGTGGTTCATTACTTTAGATAGACTATCTAGACAGCGTTCTACCACCGATTCTGTGGCGTAGGCTGGGCGTTGTTTCCGACTAGTATCCTTACATCGGGTACGGGTCTTGACAGATATACCATGGAACTGAGTTATCATGTTGAACCTATGTATTATTATATGTTTTCCTTGGGTTTTTATTTCTCTATTTCGTGCTTCCTTTGTGGTACTTTCTGTTTGGGGTCTAACCCCACTGGTTTTGCATGGCCAGGTTTCAAGCCAGTACCCGAGGATCCGGCGTACCTTCCCCCTACTCATGGCGTATACCAGGAACATAGTCGTAGGGGATAGCGAGTGGGTTTTCTTCTTTCAAGCTCATCATTGAATATTTACTTCTTTTGGAGGTTTAGCAACCGGCACGTATTAGTCGGCTCGTCTAGGCATTAGTTTTCTTACATGATTGTATTAAATTAGACTGTAGCTGATCACTATCATGTACTTTTGTTACTCTTCCAGCTCCTTATTTTATACAGCGGTCTCCCGAACATCTTGAGAAAGCATTTGGGACGCCTTATTGCTTTATCATATATGCTCTATGCTTATTGTTTCTTATTTGAATGATTGAGACATAGAAGTTTTTGACCCTAGGAGACTTGATTGTAGCATGCACTCCCTTGTTTTATACAGCCGTGATCGCCGTATGACGTATAACTCTTTGTACGGGGTAGCTGGCCATGTCTGTCTCCGTATTCTGGTATTAGGGCATGATAAGGTTTTAGTGGTGGTCCATGCTGGTCTGTTCTTCAGTCTTGTGGGGTATTATGGTCATCGGAGTCTCAATCAAACATATTCCTTCTTGAAATCCTGGATTCGTCCTCTTTGATACTCAGCTTGAAATCTTCCAGATTGTGTGCTTCCTTGTTCTTTTTCGTCTTGTACTTGATATTTCTTGTGCTCTCCTTTAGGTTTTCTCCTTTTTCCGATGCTACAACAACAAGAGAGGTAAAGTTTCTAGTAGAACGATATCCTATAGAACATCAGTCAAGGATCTGAGTTAAGTCCACGATGAATGGGACAGAAAAATAGGCTTCAGGTGTTCCCATTCCTCCCGCAGTGCCGGCAATACTGGATACCCCAGCCTTGCTAAAGATTATTCGTGGATTGTAGGCTGCCCAACAGTACCAGATGGTAGTACAACAACAACAACAACAATAACATAAGCAACAACAGCTTCAACAGCAAGAATAGAATGTCATGTTGAACCAAGGGTTGCAAACGACCCTAGAGCGAGATAGAAGAACATATTACGGGTCATCTGTTAGATTTTATAGACTGAACCTCAGATATTTTGATGGCATAGAGGATACAATCACAGTAGATGATTATCTCCAAGATATTGAGATCATTCTAACAACAGCTAAAGTTTTGGCCGAGGAACAGGTTGACTTGGTTCGCCTACAACTCCAAGATTTGGCATGAGATTGGTGGGCCATGATGGAGATAGGATTGAGGCATTCTATTTTATGGGATGATTTTAGGACCCAATTTAGGTCAAAGTACTTCAGGATTGTCGCTCAGTGTGAGTTGCAGCAAAGGTTCATCAACCTCAAGCAACCTGGAAGGATAGTAGACGGTTATGTGGCAAAATTTTGCCGACTAAGCAGGTTTTCTCCAACCATGGTGGCAAAAGAGTTGGAGAGAGCAATGGGATTTCAGTAGGACTTTATTTAAAAATCTTACAAATGGTAGAGGTGCATGACTACCAGACCTTCGATGCACTATTGATAGCAACCAAGAGGGTTGAGCTTACTTCCCAGAGGATGGCATCAAGAAGAGTGGATCGAAAGATGCCTCATTGACAGAGCAATAAGGGAGGAGTAGTACCGCGAACGTCAACATCATCCCCTGGCCTTTGCATCCATGATGTGACACAGAGGAGGCCAGTGACCTCAACAATGATGGCACCAACTCTGCAACAACAGCCGAGGCAGCAGCAGCAACAACAACAGCGACGGGGAGTGCCGATAGGTTGTACCTACTATAGCAAGGGAGGAACTCAGGATATTTGTCGAGAAGATAACTGATTATGCTTAAGATGTGGGATCCCAGATCACAAGGTTGCCATGTGCCTGTTGATACAGAGGCTAGGAGGTCCAGTACAATAGTTTTCTACAATGCCAGCTCCAAGGTAAGTGCAGTAAGGAGGACCAGCAGTAGTAGTACGACCTTTAGCTCAGCGTCCGTTGCCGACGCAGACCCAGCTTTATAGGCAACAATAGCAGAATCAGCAAGGGCTACAACCACATTAGCAAGGAAGACAACAGCAGGGACTCAACATGGTCAAGGGCATGCACTCACCTTATCTTTGAAGGAAGCTATGGCATCGGGCGACGTAGTGGCAGGTAATATTTTTGTTACAACCATTCCTGCCATAGCATTAATTAATTCTGGAGCTTCGCACTAATTTATATCTGCACAATATGCGACACCTATTGGATTAAAGTTTAAGGCATTTCCAGAGACGCTGAATATACTCACTGGCAATGAGATCGTAGAAGTTAGTAGGGTATGCCTAGCATGTCCAGCCGTAGTATATGGACATTTATTACCTGCAAAGCTGATCGAGTTTTCGATAGGTAACTTTGACATTGTCTTAGGCATTGACTGGTTGAAGGAGAGTCATGCAACGATAGACTGTTGTGACGGTAGAGTGTTATTTAGAATTCTCGGTCTAGAAGAGTTAAACCTTAGCAGAATAACAATAGACCAGCATAAGGGATGAGTCACAATAGTAGCAAGGGAAGAAGACTCGCTTCCCAAGATAGTTAAAGATTTTATGAATGTCTTTCCCAACGATCTTTTCATATTACCCCCAGTTAGAGGAGTAGAGTTCTGTATAGAGTTAATGCCAGGAGCAGAACTAGTATCCTAGAAGGTGTACCTAATGTCACCATCAGAACTTGATCAGTTATATCGACACATGGATGAACTGAAGACGAAGAAATTTATTCGGACCAGTGGATCACCTTGGAAAGCACCGATGGTATTGGTAAAGAAAAAGGATGGATCGACAAGGTTGTGTAAGGATTACAGGCGGTTGAATGTAATGACCTTGAAGAACAAATACCTATTACCAAGGATTGATAATTTGTTTGACCAATTAAGTGGAGCAAGAGACTTCTCTAAGATAGATTTACGATCAGGATATTATTAGGTGCGAGTCCGAGAGCAGGATATACTGAAGACAATATTTATGTCATGATATGGGCATTACAAATTCTTAGTTATGTATTCGGACTGACTAATGCTCCAGCGGTATTCATGGATTTGATGAACTGTATCTTCATGCCATACTTAGACCAATTTGTAGTAGTATTCATCGATGACCACTACCAGAATAAGTCAAATTAGCGACGTAAAGAAACGTCGCTAAATGGCAATAAATGTCGCTAAATAATTTTAGCGACGTAATTAGCGACATTTTATTGAAGTCGCCTTTAAACTAGTCGCTGACAGAAAAAATGTCGCCAAACGTCGCTATTCCGATATTTTCTAGCGACGTATATACGTCGCTATATTAGCGACATTTAGCGACGCAACGTTGCTAAATTAGCAACATGTATTTTTGTCGCTATATGTCGCTAAATTAGCGACGTAGATAGCGATATTTATAGCGACGTAAATAGCAAATTTTATAGTGACGTATGTGCGACTCATTTGGCGACATTGTGCGATAATTTAGCGACGTTATTATGACCTGGCAATACTGCCATGTCAGCAATTTGCGACGGACAACAACTTATTTAGCGACGTGTGTAGCGACTATATAGCGACGTATTCAGCGAAAATTCATACATATTTAGTGATCACTCTTGACAACAGACTTCGTATTCATTGATGTGCTAACTTACAAGTGCCAATAGTAGACGTCGCTAAACGTCGCTAAAAACGTCGCTAAAGATATAAAAAAAATAAAAAATTAATACTGAATTATTTTTAAACTATTTTTCCTACAGTTTATGAATTCACAATTTGTACAAATAGACCCGAAGCAACCCTTTATTGAATTTGCTAGGTTCGTCGACCCCCTTCGGTTGAACACTCAACACCGGTAAATTAACATATATTTAATTTGAATAATATAATAAAATTTGAAGAAAATAAAATATTGAGATTATAAACCGAATCAGGAGAAAATATCGTCGTAAAGAATACAACAAATATACACATAACTGAGTCTGAAAGCCTCGTCCTAAATAATACAAGAAATAATGTCTGAATGCCTCAAAAATAAAAAATATTCATAAATGACCAAATATCATAGGTCTGAAACACAAACAATCAATAAACGGTCCTAACTTGGACTAGTACAAATCTGTAGGAGGATAATTATCGGTGCGTATGAGGGATAAGAACAGATCATACTGCTCCCGTAAAATCGACACTGATGTCGATGGAGAAGGCAGTGACGTCAGTGGAGTCTGTGTCGATGTAGGCACGCCAGGAGGACGTATCCGCTCCTACTCTGCTAGTCGCTGGTGGTATGAATCCATGGTAGATAAAAGCCTCGTACTGCTATGAACCATTGAATCCTGCATCATCGTTAGCCTCTCGCCCATGGACAGCTGTAATGCATGCAGCTCTGTCACGCTGCGCTCTGTCGATGCTCTAAGATCAGCTATCAAATCTCGGAGCTCCATGATGCTGCGCTCGAGCATATCAAATCAAGCGATGGGCTTCTCCTCCATCCTTTGCAGCAACTCATCACGGAGAGACGTAATCTTACGGTCAATGGCCTCCTGGACATGGGCCGACGACTGCGAGGGCTGTAGGAAATACGTACTTGTCGGGGAGGCCCTAGATGATTGTGTCCACAAGGGCGCCATAGGATCTCGTACCGTAGTACGTACCCCTCTGGAGACCACCAGTGGCGGTCACCCATAGCTCGTCCGCCGACGTAGCTGGAGAGGGCTGCGAGGAAGTACCAGCCTCTCCCGATGTAGGTACACTAGCAGTCGCCCGCTCACCAAGACTAAGATACTCGGCCTAGAAAAGTTTGGATACTCGATAATTGCCTAAGTTATATTAAAATTAACACAAAGTAAAGTAATACTTACATAGGTCTGCGAGGCCCTCTCATCAATGAGATTTTTGCCCTTTCAATGGGTGGCCAGGAAGACGGTCACCATGTCTGCATCCTCACCTCTCTGTACCTGTTAAAAATGTATTTTTTAGTACTAAAATTAAATATTTTTTCCTACTACCATTTTATTGTACTTGCATTAAAATAATATATCTGAAATAAAAAATATTCCAAACGACGGAAATGTTTCGTCATCGGAATCGAGCCACCACACCACTTTGCTGCCTTCCGCCTATCCGCCTTGGCCTTTTCAGACCTTTTTTTGTACCTCGGATCGTCGAATCTAGCCCTCATCGTAGTCCACTGCTCAGGCGTGATCTAACCTTGGATTGGTTTTCCAACGTGATCACGAGCCTTCTGGTCATCCAGGGCATCACGGATAAGCATGGCGGCAACGACAGAAAACATCTGCTCGATCAACTCGGCCCGGTGCGGAGGATAGAAATATGTTTGCTATAATAAATAATTTAGTAAGTTATATAATATGCATAAATTAGAGGATTTATATAATATACTTTTATCTTAAAGTGCGCAAACCAGAATGCCTTCCTCTCCTCCGGAGCTTCAGAGTAGTTGATCCAAGGGCCACCATAGTTGTTCCTCAGAAAGAGGGCCAAGCGTCTCTGTTTACCTCGTCACAGTCGGAGATGTGACTGATTAATATACTGGAGTACTAGGCGACGAGGATCCAGAACCAACAGTTAGCAGTATCAAAGGAGCACTCTGTTTACCTCGGGACCTGTCGAACCCTCCGCCTTATCCTGTCGTACCTGATAACAACATATGATGAATAAAGAAATACACAAATATATCGTACATTCTACAGTCAAAATATTATGCATATCTCACAATATTCATAGAATTGTACAGTAAATAACTAGTGGTATCACAAGTAAAAATAGATAGTACATTCTACAGTCAAAATATGATACATATCTTCGTCAAAATAGTACATTCTATAGTCAAAATATAATATATTCTACAGGCAAAATATTTTATTTTCAATCATCTTCAAAAAATTCATCTTGTTCGCCTTCCTCGTCCTCCTCTTCCTCTTCCTCTTCCTCTTCGTCCTCATCTTTACTTTCATCTATTTCATCTCGTCTTCGTCTTCGAATAATTCTGCATCTTCTATATTATTACTCGTGTAATGAGTAACTTCCGTTGAGTCCACATCTACAATATTTGTTACAAGAGGTAGCTCGTCCTCCTGATAAGCTATTTCGTCAATATCATAGGTATTTTTAGCTTTAGTCTTGCATGCTGCCCACCAATCTGACCTCACTGTCCCCCATCTAGGATAAGTTGTAAAGTACATGAGCTGAGCCTGACTTGATAGGACAAATGGTTCGTAGCCTTGATATCTATGCTTGTAGTTTATATCCACAAGGCCATGCTTGTCAATTTTCTAACCTTTATCTTGAATCGGATCGAACCATTCATACTTGAATAGCACGATCTTAGCAGGTTCTGTGCCATAATTATATGTCAACTCCACAATCTCTCGTAAGATGCCAAAAAAATCATTGCTTGGATTGACGTCTTTGTAGTTCGAAGATTTGATACACAAACAACTATTTTTTGAGGAATCAAGATCCAAAAAGCTGTCTCTGATCGGAGCATTTGTTGACTTGAACCTAAACCCATTCACACAAAAATATGAAAATATTTTGACGGCAGTAATTAGTCCCTTAGCTATAGTTCTAATAGATTCAGTCTCGGGTGTTATTAGACGATCAACCTAAATACCAAAGTAGCGATAGTAAGTTATTTATTGTGCAAGTGCAGAAAGAAAAAATAATTACCAAGCTCCTTACATATGCGCTCAACCAAGAAAGAAAATGGCATCTCATTTCTTGTTCTACTTCTTCGTCTATTATGTAGGGTCTAACCGACCTCAACTCATCAATATATGTGCTAAAAAATAATGAAGCAACCGCTGATTAGTAGCATAATAGTAGCTTATACTATTATATTGAGATGATGTAAACATGGATTTATTAATTACTTACCCCTCTAGCTTCTCCACTTCATCCTCGTCGCAATTGAGTAATATATACAACTGAGCAGCCCTTAGCTTGTTGTTATTCAAAATCTCTTCTTCATTTTCTCCAAAGGCTTTCCGGACGCATTGAATATTTTGAGTATTGCATTATTAGATTCCTGATATCCTTCGTCATTTCTCGGAGCTCTTATTCTATTATTAGCAACATGAGGTTTAAAATACGTTGAGCAAAAAGTTTATAATCTCCTCGAGAACATAAGCTTCACAAATAGAGCCCTCAACCAGTGCCTTATTTTTTACCTTTCTCTTTAGGTGATTCAGATGCCGCTCGAAGGGGTACATCCACCGATAATTGATAGGACCACCAACACGTGCCTCATAGGAAAGATTAATTGGCAAATGCTCCATAGAGTCGAAGAATCCAGGAGAAAATACCATCTCGAGCTTACATAGTATTACCGTAATGTCCTTCTCATGCTTTTATAGACGATCGACGAGCAACTTAGTAGAACAAAGATCTCTGAAGAATATGCTGAGCTCTTTCAATGGATCCCAAATGACCTATGGTAAGAATTCCCGAAATGCAATCAGAATTAACCTCTCCATGAATACGTGACAATCGTGGCTCTTCATACCCGCCAGTTTGTTCTTCTTGAGGTCGACGCATCTTCTCAAGTTCGACACGTACCCGTCTAAAAATTTTAGACCATGAATCCACCTACAAAGTCTCCCTTTATCCTCCTTCTTTAGTGAGAAAACTGACTTAGGCTACTTTAACTTTCCATTCCCCTCCTCTATCAAATGCAACGTATGACGTCTACATATTTCTTCTAAGTCCAACCTGGCCTTCAGATTGTCTTTCGTCTTCTTCTTTACCTCTATTACAGTATTAATTATGTTATCAAACACATTATTCTCTATATGCATGACATCAAGGTTATTTCTGATCAGATTAGTGCTCCAATATGGAAGATCCTAGAATATACTCCTCTTCGTCCAGTTATGGGTGCGACCAAATCTGTCACACTTGTACCCCTTAGCAGGCTCTTTGATAGCACTTGGTAAATCTTTTAACTCTTTTTATATTGTGTATTCGGGCCACCTTGGTGGTGGATTGGCCTTCTCCACAAGGCCCGCACAAAAAGCATTCATGTTCCTCCGGAACGGATAATCTTTCGACAGAAATTGTCGATGACAATCGAAGAAGTACGGTTTGCCTCCGTGTTTTAAACGGAAAGCCTTAGTACGGTCCATGCAATATGGACATGAGAGACGACTGTGGGTGTCCATCCCGATGTTATTTTATATGCCGAAAAGTCGTTGATGGTCCACAAAAGTGTTGTCTTCATCTAAAAATTCTGCTTTCTAGAAATATCGTACGTGTTGGCACTTACTTCCCACAGCTGATCCAACTCATCTATCAAAGGCTGTAAATATACATCGATGTTACTCTTCGGATTGTTCGGACCCAGGATAATAACGTTAGGAACATATACGGAGTCTTCATGCACATCCAAGACGGTAGATTATACGGAGTGACGATCACTGGCCAACAAGAATATTGGGAGCCCAAAAGTCCGAATGGGGTAAAACCGTCGAAAGAGAGCCCCAATCTGACATTATGCAGATCCGAAGCAAAATATGGATACTCTCGATCAAAGTGCTTACATTCTTCTCCATCGGATGGATGATCCAATACTCCTTTGATCTATTTCTGCCTATGCCAACTCATGTTTTCTGTAGTCTCATTCACCATAAACAACTTCTGCAACCGCGACGTCAAAGGCAAGTAGTGCATCGAATCGGTATGCTTCTTTCCACCGACAGACTTTTCTTTTCCAGTAGTCTTGTAGCGATCAACACCACGGAATCTTTACGCATATTCATCTTTGTCATCTTTGTAGTACAACATGCACCCGTTGCGACATGTATCAATTTTTTTATATCCCATCCAGAGCGATCTCACCATCCTCTTAGATCGGTAAAAGTCTTTAGACAACTTTGTATCCTCTGGTAAGATCTCTATAATCAAATCTATCAGTCGATTATAGCTGTAAACCCCCTGATTTTTCAAAAAAATTTAATTTGGATTTTTCACAATTTTTTGAATTTTTTTTGGAATTTAATTTAATTAAAACTAAGGTATTTTGAATTTAAATAATTTTTAAATAATGTTTAATAATATTAAAATATTATGAAAATAATATTTTATGGTATAAAATAAAAAACTAGACATAGGATAATTTTCCAAGAATTTATTGGACCCCGGAAGCTTTTTAAAATCCTTAAAAACTAATTATTTAATTAAACCAAATAAACTGGGTTTATTTTAAATAAACCAAACCAATAACTGAACCAAACCGGTTTAACTGAACCCAAATCCTTATTGGGTCGGATCCGGGCCCAAAACCCAAACCCGACCCACTAGCCCGACCCAACCCGCAATTATTTTTGGATCGGGCCGGATCCGCTTGGACCTGACCCGTCGACTCGTAACACGCAACCCTATCTCTCCCATCTCCCGCAGAAACCGCCCGAGCCGGCCGTTGGCCTCCCTTCCGCCGGCCGACCCGCCGCCCGTTCATCTCCTAGCGCCTCCCCTTCTTCTTCCGCGTAACCCCCGACCCCTCGCTCCGCCTCCCTTAACCGGCCGCCATCCGCCCTATAAAACCCTAGCCGCCCTCCTTCCTGTCTTCCTCCTCCGCCTCACTTCTCCGG
This sequence comes from Iris macrosiphon, assembly GCA_036927795.1. Classification (NCBI taxonomy): domain Eukaryota; kingdom Viridiplantae; phylum Streptophyta; class Magnoliopsida; order Asparagales; family Iridaceae; genus Iris; species Iris macrosiphon. Next base: position 151,363,906 of record JAYESA010000007.1, read on the forward strand.
CGACCCCCTAACACCTTCGCCCGCTCCGTCTTTTCCGTCGAACCCTCCTCCGCCTCTACGTCTCCCCGGCCAGCGCCCCTCCTCAGACCGCAGAGCTTTCCCCAGCACTCTCCTCCGCCCTAGCCGACGCCGACTCCTCCGCCCAGACACCCCCGCAGCCCCGCCTTCCCTTCTCCCTCCTCCTTCATTCTCCGCCTCCGGCCAGAGCCACCCGCCGCTGCCGGCCGCCTGACCTCGCCGCTGCTCCCCGTAGTCGCCCGACTCCAGAACCTCCTCCCTTCGATCGAGTTCACCCTGACCCGACGCCGAGCTCGACTCCAGCACACTCCGCCGCCCTCCAACACAACACCGACGCCGCCTCCACCCGCACCCCAGACCGACTCCGGCGAACTCAGACACGACACAGAGCTCAAGCCTTAGCCAGGACACGGCTTGGGCACAGTGTCCAGGATACGGTAGAATCGACTCGGACACGCGTAATTCAAACTTTTGGAGCCTGTTCAGGTACCCATATCTCTCCTCGCTGCCCCATTTTTATTTCCGTCTGTTGCATCGCGTAGCCTGTATGACCCCCTCGATGCCCGTGTAAACCGCTCCGTGCATCGCGTCCTGTGGTGATCGCGAACCGTGATCCAAAAACAGGAAAATCAACGCCCTGTTTTACCCCGGAACTGAGTACGCCCCACCAAATGGGACGACTTGGTCGCACGTGGTTCTTTACCGATACGTGCGCGTCATTGATACGGACATGCATGATTTCGCAGAAGTTGATTTGGATGTGCGTGCACACCGGAATCAACGCGTATCCGTCGACAACGCCCCATATCCGTCCTTTCTGGATCTCGCTTTAACTTAGTGTACATACGTCAGATCGAGACAAAACTTACGCCATCGGACTCGTAGCAATACACTGGTCTTGTGACCCAAGTTTGGTTCGATTCTGAGAACGTTGACAAAATCGCGTATCATGGGCCCCACAAGCTCCACTTGACGGGCGATTTTGTGATCGGCTCATCGAAATCCAATTCTGGAAGTTCCGTTGGGTTCGTATCATCGTTCCTGACCTGTTGACACTAAGTTGGACGAATTTGGAGACCTTTGACCCTGACACATTTTTCGGTGCAAAGCGGCACACATGTGGACCCCGCTTGGACTTGAAAATGTTATTTTTGCCCCTGTGTCCAAATTGGACTCAAGGACAGGCGTTTCTAGCTGATTGATATTTTTTGGATCTGATGGTGATGTCTATTTCAGCAACCGGAGTACTTCCTGCAAATCCCACTACTGCCAGAGCTACAATTGGAGCCAGAATCCCAGGCAAGTGTACCTTGCCAAATCCTGCAGTTTTACTACTTAATTTCTTTGACTTGTCTATACATTATTTTTGTATATGCTTAAACCTAGGGCCTGGTGACTTGCTTAGTGTCCGATTAATAGTTGGATGCCAACCCCGTACGCGAAGTTGTGCAACGTCACCTAGAGATGGATAACGTGACATTTACATTCTCGTACTTGCCATATCAAGTACATTATACCCAGGACACCTGACACGAATCATGAGACAGAATCTTCCTAAAATATTCAAGGTGATTATGTATAGGATACAGGTTTATGACATCTTTACATGCTTAGATTTTATTCTGACTTGCTGTATTAGTTTAGATCCTGCGTGTCATGGACATGAGACGTGAGATTACATTGGGTGGGGAGAGATTTACCCTACAAAAGGCTGAATATATATATATATATAATAATTTAATGGATGTGCCTTAGACACTGACATAGAGCTTTGGTACCGTACTGGCCCTTCGAGAAAATACTGTTATGGGTTTCTCCGACACTGATCCTGTAGTAGTCTCAGCCCGAGTATGAATAAAACTCTCACTTGCATATCACTTAGCTGGTTATATAGTTTACCCTATTGTTTCATTTATTGCTGCACTGCATTTATTTTGGCATGAGCTTTCTTGTACCTTGCTACGTCCCCTGAGGACCTGGATCCGGATTATGTCCCAAGGATTAGCAGACGGGGTCTATCCAGAGGTATACGGAACATGAGCACTTCTCGGAACAGTACCAGACCCTGAGGACGAGGTGATCGCTGAGGACTTTTCCTGAACATTTGCTTCGCCATGCTCAGTTTTTATTGGCAAATAAACTCTTTTATTCCTGTTTAACTGAATATTTGTAACAGACTTAATATCAGGTTGTTCCCCGATTTTATTTACTTTTGACTGGATGTTGTTTAATACTTTCTATTGATATTTTTGTGTTTATTCTGTGGATGAGATTAGTAAACCCTGATCATTGTAATACTGCTTAAGTATACCCCGATGGATCCATTAAATTGGGTTAGTCCATCGGAGTGTGCTGCTGGCCATTGCCACGTGGCTAGTCCCTCGATATTTTGGGACTGGGGCGTAACATGGTTTTTGTGGTGGCCCATGCAGGTCAACGACTAAATTGTTCGGTTTCAACTTAGGGACCGAACATGCCTGCAATAAGAATAAGATAAGTTTTTAGGATCTCGTCCACTTGCTTGAATCGTTCTTGACATCTGTATCGGATTCGAATTAATTCCTTGACTTGCATCTTGTCTTGATTCCTGTGTGCCTCTTGTCGTTTATTTTGGATGCAGAGTAGTGGAATCACAATCAAGCAACGAGACTCCTGCAGGAACAGCACAAGGTGCTGTGGTCACCCAAGAAGATGTCAGTCAGCTCAACAAGGCGATCAAGTAGATCAACACCCTTCCAGCAGGTCCAACAGCAGTAGAGGAATCCACCTCAAGGACGCGGACAAGCTTTCGCAATGACTGTGGGAGATGCGCAGACTCTTGGAGTAGCTAATGCGCGTAAGTTTTTTGTAGTTTTTTGTTTCTAGTATTACTTTAGTTCGTGCCGTTGGTTTGTGACCCTAGACTTAAACATGATAGTTTTAACTTGCTAATAATTGATAACCTAGTGATAACCTAGTAATTTTGAACTTGCTAAATAACCTAGAATGTTTTATAATTGTTAGTCTAATATGTTTAAAAGGATAACCTGGTTTTTAAAACTGTAATTTTCTAGATTTCCTACATTTGGGAAATTGTATAAATTCTATTGCTTAGGGAAATAATTTTCTCTATGTGTTTAAACCCTCAATCTTGACTTTTCTTAATCGTAATGTGCTTCGAATAAATTTTGCAACCTTGTCATCTCTGTTGACTGGTTATTCTTTGATTGCGAGGACGCAATCCTCTTAAGGGGGGTAGATTGTAAACCCCCTGATTTTTCAAGAAATTTTAATTCAGATTTTTCATAATTTTCTGGAATTTTTTTGGAATTTTTATTAATTAAAACTAAGATATTTTGAATTTAAATGATTTTTAAATAATGTTTAATAATATTAAAATATTATGAAAATAATATTTTATGGTGTAAAATGAAAAACTAGACATAGGATAATTTTCCGGGAATTTATTGGACCCCGGAAGCTTTTTAAAAGCCTTAAAAACTAATTATTTAATTAAACCAAATAAATTGGGTTTATTTTAAATAAACCAAACCAAACCAATAACTGAACCAAATCGGTTTAACTGAACCCAAATCTTTATTGGGTCGGATCCGGGCCCAAAATCCAGACCCGACCCACTAGCCTGACCCGACCCGCAATTATTTTTGGATCGGGCCGGATCCGCTTGGACCCGACCCATCCACCCGTAACCCGCAACCCTTTCTCTCCCATCTTCCGCAGAAACCGTCCGAGCCGGCCGTTGGCCTCCCCTCCGCCGGCCGACCCGCCGCCCGTTCACCTCCCAGCGCCTCCCCTTCCTCTTTCGCGGAACCCCCGACCCCTCGCTCCGCCTCCCTTAACCGGCCACCATCCGCCCTATAAAACCCTAGCCGCCCTCATTCCCGTCTTCCTCCTCCGCCTTACTTCTCCGGCGACCCCCTAACACCTTCGCCCGCTCCGTCTTTTCCGTCGAACCCTCCTCCGCCTCGACGTCTCCCAGGCCAGTGGCCCTCCTCAGCCCGCAGAGCTTTCCCCATCACCCTCCTCCGCCCTAGCTGACGCCGACTCCTCCGCCCAGACACCCCCGCAGCCCCGCCTTCCCTTCTCCCTCCTCCTTCATTCTCCGCCTCCGGCCAGAGCCACCCGCCGCTGTCGGCCGCCTGACCTTGCCGCTGCTCCCCGCAGTCGCCCGACTCCAGAACCTCCTCCCTCTCCTCCTCCCTCCGATCGAGTTCACCCCAACCCGACGCCGAGCCCGACTCCAGCTCCCTCCGCCGCCCTCGAACAGCACCGGCGCCACCTCCACTCGCACCCCAGATCGACTCCAGCGAACTCAGACACGACACGGAGCTCAAGCCCTAGCCAGGACACGGCTTGGACACAGTGTCCAGGATACGGTAGACTCGACTCGGACACGCGTAATTCAGACTTTTGGATCCCTGTTCAGGTACCCATATCTCTTTTCTCGCAGCCCAGTTTTTAATTCCGTCTGTTGCATCGCGTAGCCTGTATGACCCCATCGATGCCCGTGTAAACCGTTCGGTGCATCGCGTCCTGTGGTGATCGCGAACCGCGATCCAAAAACCGGAAAATCAATGCCCTGTTTCACCCCGGAACTGAGTACGCCCCGCCAAACAGGATGACTTGGTCGCACGCGGTCTTTATCGATACATGCGCATCGTTGATACGGACTTGCGAGATTTCGCAGAAGTTGATTTGGATGTGCGTGCACACCGAAATCAACGCGTATCCGCCGACCACGCTCCGTATCTGTCCTTTCTGGATCTCGCTTTAACTTAGTGTACATACGTCAGATCGAGACAAAACTTACGCCATCGGACTCGTAGCAATACGCTGGTCCTGTGACCCAAGTTTGGTTCGATTCTGAGAAAGTTGACAAAATCGCGTATCGTGGGCCCCACAGGCTCCACTTGACGGGCGATTTTGTGATCGGATCATCGAAATCCATTTCTGGAAGTTCCGTTGGGTTCGTATCATCGTTCCTGACCTGTTGACACTAAGTTGGATGAATTTGGAGACCTTTGACCCTGATACGTTTTTCGGTGCAAAGCGGCCCACATGTGGACCCCGTTTGGACTTGAAAATGTCATTTTCGCCCCTGTATCCAAATTGGACTCAAGGATAGGCATTTCTAGCTGATTGATATTTTTTTGATCTGATGGTGATGTCTATTTCAGCAACCGGAGTACTCCCTGCAAATCCCACTACTGCCAAAGCTACAATTGGAGCCGGAACTCCAGGCAAGTGTACCTTGCCAAATCCTGCAGTTTTACTACTTAATTTCTTTGACTTGTCTATACATTATTGTTGTACATTCTTAAACCTAGGGCCGTGTGACTTGCTTAGCGTCCGATTAATAGTCGGGTGCCAACCCCGTACGCGGAGTTGTGCAACGTCATCTAGAGATGGATAACGTGACATTTACATTCTTGTACTTGCCATATCAAGTACATTATAACCAGGACACCTGACACGAATCATGCGACAGAATCTTCCTGAAATATTCAAGGTGATTATATATAGGATACAGGTTTATGACATCTTTACATGCTTAGATTTTATTCTGACTTGCTGCATTAGTTTTGATCCTGCGTGTCATGGACATGATACGTGAGATTACATTGGGTGGGAAGAGATTTACCATACAAAAGGCTGAATATATATATATATAATAATTTAATGGATGTGCCTTAGACTCTGACACAGAGCTTTGGTACCGTACTGGTCCTTCGAGAAAATACTGCTATGGGTTTCTCCGACACTGATCCTGTAGTAGTCTTAGCCCGAGTATGAATAAAACTCTCACTTGCATATCACTTAGCTGGTTATATAGTTTACCCTATTATTTCATTTATTGCTGCACTATATTTATTTTGGCATGAGCTTTCTTGTACCTTGCTATGTCCCCTGAGGACCTGGATCCGGATTATGTCCCCAGGATCAGCAGACGAGGTCTATCCAGAGGTATACGGAACAGGAGCACTTCTCGGAACAGTACCAGACCCTGAGGACGAGGTGATCGCTGAGGACTTTTCCTGAACATTTGCTTCGCCATGCTCAGTTTTTATTGGCAAATAAACTCTTTTATTCCTGTTTAAATGGATATTTGTAACAGACTTAATATCGGGTTGTTTCCCGATTTTATTTACTTTTGACTGTATGTTGTTTAATACTTTCTATTGATATTTCTGTGTTTATTCTGTGGATAAGATTAGTAAATCCTTATCATTGTAATACAGCTTAAGTATACCCCGATGGATCCATTAAATTGGGTTAGTCCATCGGAGTGTGCTGCTGGCCATTGCCACGTGGCTAGTCCCTCGATATTTTGGGACTGGGGCGTGACAATAGCATTCTTGCGACATATTAAAATCAGACTTGATGCTCAACAATGTTGTAACAACCTCCAATGGTGAATGATCTTTACAACCAGTATATAATGCAGTCCTAGCATTCTCCAGCAACTCCATGAACTTTGCAGCATCGGTATTCGGTGCCTCCTCAGCTATATCATGATCGTCCGCATCGAAACTAGACCCCGCCGTATCAAAAATCATGTTCACCCAGCCGTCGTCGTAAGCAGCGTGGTCATGGACATCCATATACGGCTCCATATAAGGCTCCGACTCCGATACAAATGATATGTGACTTCCACTTCTGGATGATATTTTAAGTTACGATATCTCACATACGGACACTTTATTTTGGTCCGTCCATGTACTGAGGGAACGTATTGGCAAACTGCAGGAACTGCTGTACAACCTCAATGAATTTATCCCGCACACCGTATATGTCATCAGGATAACGGTTGTACATCCATGAACGATGACGCAGATAGTAATTAATATCCATTTCTAGATACTTCTGCAGCAAAAATGAATATACAATTACCTTCAAGTATATACTCATCGTTAAATATAGTACATGCACTGATACTCCTAGTCCTAGCATATATACTCATCAATAAATACAGTACATGTACTGATACTCACTGCTACCTTCAAGTATTGCTGTTTGAGTGATTGAGTGAGCTCGGGTCACTAGGGTGAGCAGTTCACAATTTTTAGTGTACATTATTTGGTAGTGATTAACTGAAGGGAGAGCAGCATACCTCTCTGTTCTAGCACAACAATGGGGAGCACAACTGAGCAGTGTGCAACTCTGTGCTACCACAGTACAAAGGGAAGCATACAACAGTTTATAGCAGTAGCAGCTAGTTGTACTGCACAGTACAACAGTGAGGAATCAGTGTGCAGCAAGTGCAGAGCACAGCAGAAAGGATGCACTATATCAAGTAAACTCAGCAAGTAGCAGCAGAGCCAGTGCACTGTAGAGCCTAGCAGTCTGCAGTAGCCAATGTAATCGCTCGTACAACAAGAAGCATCAGCCCAAGTTGGATACGAGTTCTAGAAGAAGCTAATACCTTATATCGTGTCTCGGCTTTGAAGAGTCATTCCCGTGTCCGTGTATACGACTCTCCTTGAGTCAAGATCTACATCGTATTATATACGCTACAGATATATAAGGTTGCATCTAAACTCAGACAGCTAACTAGAAGAGAGATAGAGTTAGGGTCTGTGTCTAAAACAATGGAGTGCACCCTTAAATATGATAAATAAAGTGAAGGACAAGTCAAAACAGTGATGTCTATCTTTCCTGACTTTCGAGTTTTCCTAGCTGCAGATTAGGTAAATAGTAATTTATTGCTTCCATATTTTTGGACGAAATCATTGAATACTGGCGGCTTCCTAGTGGAAGCTGCGGAGTCTCATTTCAGGATTTTTCTTCCCAAAAAAGCCCTTAGTTAATTACTGTACTTGTTCCCATTATACGCATGCAAGACCATTGACTATTTTTAAATCTTTTTCCCTCCCTCCTTGTACACGTCTTCTGCATGTGTGTGTGTGTGTTCTTGTTCTAGTTTTTGAAATTTTTCTTTGAGGTTAGGTTTAGGTAATTTCTTGAATTATATAGTTTGTTGTTGTTTTTTCATTATTATTGGCGAGACACTACTAGCTAGCATGCTACTCTCTCTTCTTCTACACTCAACTTGACTAGGGTTACTTAGTTTGTTACAGGTGAGATCAGAAGAGAGGAGAATTTATGTCAGATGTTCATAAGGAAGGCATGAAGCTGGCTGATCATGACAAAAATGATGGTACTCGCATTCGCATAGAGCTCAAAATATGTGGGCAGGTTCTACTCTTTCTACTTGGTTAAAATCTCTGATAATAAAGTAGAATTTATTCATTTTGGGTCACCCATTATAAATAACTCTATGATATATGGGCCTAAATGCTAAATAGATGGGAGCCCAGTGTAAGTGTCTATGTCGTATCCTATGTCATGTCTATATCTGTGTCTTGTTTGTGTCCGTGTGTCCGTGGCAGATCATATCTTGTCTATGTTTGTGTGTCCATGTCAGTATTAGGGTTAGTGTCCACATGTGTTAGTGTGTTCGCGTGCGTGTGTGTGTGTCCGAGTTAGGGTTAGGGTTAGTGTGTGTCATGTTAGAGAGAAAGAGAGAGAGAGAGAGAGAAAGGAGATAGTAGCTCAGAGCTCACCGAGTGAGGAGGAGGAGAGCTGGAGAGAGAAGAACGCCGGAGGGAGGAGGAGCCGCCGGAGGAGGGAGGAAGCCGGAGGGAGGAGGGGAGCCGGAGGAAGGAGGAGTCACCGGAGGGGGGAGGACGCCGGAGGGAGGAGGGGAACCGGAGAAAGGAGGAGCTGACGGAGGGAGGAGCACCCCAGAGGGGGGAGGACGCGGCCGAGGGGGGTCGCCGAGGTGGGGCGCCGGGATAGGGAGGTGTTTAAATTTTTTGAGATTTCGAAGGAAATGGGGGGAAGAGAAATTCGTCAAACCCTATATGAAATAAATTCGGTCTATACGTCTCTAAACGTCGTGGATATAATAATATACTGCGACTTAAATACATAAATGTCGCTAAACATCACTAAAATTAAAATGTTAGCGATGTTTAGCCACTAGCTAGCGATATATTATATATTTATAATAATTATAGTCGCTCCACGTCACTATCACCGACTTATTGTGACGTTTTATATGGATGTCGCTAAATACCTATAATTCAGCGACATTTTATTTGGACGTTGCTAAAAATGTCGCTAATCCCATAATTTTTAGTAGTGGACATCCTGGTGTATTCTCATAATGAGGAGGAGCATGAAGAACATCTCAGAAAAGTGCTGCAAACTTTAAGGGAGCACCAGTTATATACGAAGCTTAGTAAGTATGAGTTTTGGCTGGATCACATATCCTTTCTTGGGCATATTACAGGAGTGTTTGTTGATCCCAAGAAGGTAGATGCAGTAGAGAACTGGCAAATTTCGAAGATAGTAGCAGAAGTGAGTAGTTTTCTGGGCTTGGCAGGAACTACAGGGGATTTGTGTTAGATTTTGCTAAGATCTCGGCAAGTTTGACTCTGTTGACGCGCAAGGAAGTTAATTCTATATGGTCAGCGGAATATCAGATATCCTTTGAAGAGTTTAAGAAGAAGTTAATCTCTGCACCAATCTTACTCTTCCAGCAGGCTTTGGAGGATTCACAGTGTATTGTGATGCATCTGAAAAAAGACTTGGATGTGTTTTGATGCAACAAGGGAGGGTGATAGATATGCTTCTCGGCAACTTAGAGATCATGAGAAGAAATATCCAACTTAAGATTTGGAGCTAGCAGCAGTAGTGTTTGCACTTAAGCTATGGAGGCGCTACTTATATGGCGATCGAGTAGAAATATTCACAGATCATAAGAGTTTAAAGTATATGTTCATGCGGAAGGACCTGAACATGAGGTAGATAATATGGCTAGAGTTGTTGAAAGATTATGACATGGAACTTCAGTACCATCCAGGCAAGGATAATATAGTAGCTAATGCACTTAGGAGAAGAGGTAAAAAATTTATGTTGACTACTCAGAAGCACATTCTAGAGGACTTATGAGAGATGGTTATCGAGATAGTACTTCTATGGAGTACAGGAGTTCAGGGTAGCAGATTCAGTCAACTTTGATAGATAGAATCAAACTAGCTCAGGCAGAGGATCCAAAAATTCAAAAGCTAGGAGAAGAATATGAGTCAGGTCTTCGGAAGGAGTTGACAATATATGCGGATGGAACTTTAGGGTTTGGGAATCGTCTATGCATACCAAGAGGAGATATTCGACAATAAGTTATGACTGAATCACACAGTTCCTAGTATTCCATTCATCCGGGAGGCACGAAGATGTATCAAAATATCAAGAAACACTTTTGGTGGAACAAAATAAATACGGAAATAGCACACTTTATATCGCGATGTCTGATATGTCAGCAAGTGAATGCAGAATAACCGAAATCGGCAGTATTATTGCAGACACTTCCTATTTCAGAGTGGAAGTGTGAACACATCATGATGGACTTTGTGACTGGTTTACCTAGATCACCGATTAATCAAGATACTGTTTTGGTGATAGTGGATCGTCTCATGAAAGTAGATCACTTTTTTCCTTTTCGAGTATGACAGTCTACAGAATAATTGGCTAAAATATATCTACGACAGATAGTGAGATAACATGGTATCCCAGTAAGTATCGTGTTAGATTAAGACACTCGGTTCACTTTAAATTTTTGAAAAAGTTTGTATCAGAGTTTTGGCACCAAGTTAAGATTCAATACAGCTTACCACCCCCAGACAGATGGACAATCAGAGAGAACCATCCAGACCTTGGAGGATATTCTATGATCTTATACCTTAGACCTTAGCAGATCTTGAGAGAAATACCTTTACTTGGTGGAATTTTCGTATAACAATTGTTATCATGCTAGTATTCAGATGACACATTTCAAAGCACTATACGTCAGAAAATATAGATCATCGTTGGATTGGGACAACATTGGTGAGTGGAAGATGTTAGGCCCCGAAATGATAACACAGACAGTAGAGGTTGTCAAGCAGATTAGAGAGCGACTTCGGGTTGCACAAGATAGGCATTATCATTGGACAGATAAACATCATAGGTCTTCAGAGTTTTGTATCAGCGACCACGTGTTCTTATGGATTTTGTCGACCCTTGGAGTCAATAGATTCGGGGTTTGCGGAAAGCTTAGTCCGTGATACGTAGGTCCGTTCAATATTCTCGAGTGGGTAGGCGATGTTGCTTATCGTCTTCCCCTTCCGCCTTCGCTGGCTCTAGGATATTGAGACCATTCTGACAACAGCTAGAGTTTCGGCCGAGGAACAAATTGACCTGGTTCGTCTATAACTCCAAGATCTAGCAAGAGTTTAGTGGGCTACAATGGAGGAAGGATTGAGGAGTCCTATTTTATTGAATAATTTCAGGACCCAATTCAGGGAAAAGTACTTTGGATTTATGGCTTTGTGTGTGTTGCATCAAAGGTTCATTAACCTCAAGCAAGCAGGAAGGACAATAGACGGCTATGTGACATAGTTTTATCGAATTAGCAAATTTTCTCCAACCATGGTGGCAACAGAGTTAGAGAGCAATGAGGTTCCAGCAGGAACTTCACTTAGAGATCTAATACATGGTAGAGGTGCAAAACTACCATACCTTCGAGGCGGTATTGATAGCAGCCAAGAGGGTTGAGCTTACTTCTCAGAGGATGTCATCAAGAAGAATGGATCGAAAGAGACCTCATAGACAGAACAATGAGGGAGGACTAGTACCGCGAACGTCAACACCATCCCCTGGCATTCGCATCCATGATGTGACACAGAGGAGGCTAGTGACCTCGACAGTGATGGCACCAACTCGGCAACAACAGTCGAGGTAGTAGCAGTAGCAACAACGACGGGGAGCGCCGATAGTTGTACCTACTATGGCAAGGAAGGTCATACTCGAAATATTTAAAGGACAGCTAACAGACTATGTTTGAGATATGGGAGCCCTGATCACAAGGTTGTCATATGCCCATTGATACAGAGGCCAGGAGGGCCAGTACAACAGCTTCCTGCATTGCCAGCTACAAGGGTAGAGCAACAAGGAGAACCAACAGTAATTGTGCTGCCTTTAGTTCAGCATCCGTTGCTGATGCAGTCCCAGTTTTATAGGAAGCAACAGCAGAATCAGCAGGGGCCGCAACCACGGCAGCAAGGAAGACATCAGCAGAGAGCTCAACAAGGCCAAGGGCAAGCACTTACCTTGTCTTTGGAGGAAGCAATATCGTCGGACGACGTAATAAAAGGTAACATTTCCGTTACAACCTTCCCTGCCATAACATTAATTGATTCTGGAGCATCGTACTCATTTATATATGTACAATATACAATAGTATTGGATTGAAGTTTGAGGCATTGCCAGCGCTGCTGAATATACTCATGAGCAATGGGATCGTAGAAGTTATTAGGGTATGCCTAACATGTCGCTTCGTAGTATGTGGGCATTTATTACCTGCAAAGTTGATAGAGTTCCCTATGGGTAACTTTGACTTTATCGTAGGCATGGACAGGTTGAGAGACGGTTATGTAATGATAGACTTTTGTAAGGGTAGAGGGTGGTTTAGAATCCCTGGTCAAGAAGATATTTTCTTTAGCAGAATAGCAAGAGACCAGCATAAGGGAGGATTCGCATTAGTAGCAAAAAAAGCAAACCCGCTGCCCAAGATAGTTGAAGAGTTCATGGATGTCTTTTCCAACGATCTTCCCGGATTACCTCCAGTTAGAGTAGTAGAGTTCTGTATTGAGTTGATGCCAAGAGCAAAACTAGTATCTCAGAAAGTGTACCCAATGTCACCATCCGAGCTTGATCAGTTATATCAAAACGTAGAAGAACTAAAGGCGAATAAGTTTATTCGGACCAGTGGATCCCCGTGGGAAGCACCAACGGTGTTGTTGAAGAAGAAGGATGGATCGACGCAGTTGTGTATAGATTACAGGCGGCTTAATACAGTGACAGTGAAGAACAAGGACCTATTACTAAGGATTAATAATTTGTTTGACCAATTAAGTGGAGGAAGAGTCTTCTCTAAGATATATTTACGATCAGGATATCATCAGGTGCGAGTCCGGGAGCAGGATATACCGAAGACAACATTTAGGTCATAATATGGGAATTACGAATTCTTAGTTATGCCATTTGGACGGCTAATGCTCTAGCAGCATTCATGAACTTGATAAACCATATTTTCATACCTTACTTAGACCAATTTGTGGTAGTATTCATCGATAAAATCCTGGTGTACTCTCGTAATAAGGAGGAGCATAAAAAATATCTCAGGATAGTTCTGCAAACTTTGAGGGAGCACCAGTTATATGCAAAGTTTAGTAAGCGTGAGTTTTGGCTAGATCACATATCCTTTATTGGGCACATTATTTCTGGAGCAGGAGTGTCAGTTGATCCCAAGTAGGTAGAGGGAGTAAAGAACTGGCCAATTTCGAAGACAGTAGCAGAAGTGAGTAGTTTCCTGGTCTTAGTAGGATACTAAAGAAAATTTGTATCAAATTTTGCTAAGATCTCGGCACCATTGACTCGGTTGACGCACAAAAAGTTAAATTTGTGTGGTCAGTGGAATGTTAGATAGCCTTTAAAGATTTGAAGAATAAGTTAATCTATTCACCAATCCTTACTCTTTCAGCTGGATCCAGAGGATTCACAGTATACTGTGATGCATCTAGCAAAGGACTTGGATGTGTTTTGATGCAACAAGGAAGAGTGATAGCGTATGCTTCTCGGCAGCTCAGAGATCATGAGAAGAACTATACAACTCACGATATGGAGCTAGCAGTAGTAGTGTTTCCACTTAAGCTATGAAGGTACTACTTATATGGTGATCGAGTAGAAATATTCACAGATCATAATATTTTGAAGTATGTGTTCACGCAGAAGGACCTAAACATATGGTAGAAAAGGGGGCTAGAGTTGTTGAAAGACTATGACGTAGAACTTCCGTACCATCCAGGCAAGGCTAATGTAGTAGCTGATGTATTTAACAGAAGAGGTAAAAAATTTATGTTGACTACTTAGAAGAACATTCTAGAAGACTTAAGAGAGATGGGTATCAAGATAGTACTTCCACAGAGTACAGGAGTTCAGGCTAGCCTGCAAATTCAGTCAACTTTGGTAAATAGAATCAAACTAGCTCAGGCAGAGGACCTGAAGGTTCAAAAGCAATAAGAAGAATGTGAGTCGGGTCTTCGGATGGTGTTGACAATACATGCGGATGGAACACTAAGGTTTAAAAATCGTCTATGCATACCAAGCGAGAATATTCGTCAAGAAGTTATGACTGAAGCACACAGTTTCCAATATTCCATTCATCCGGGAGGCACAAAGTTGTACCAAGATATCAAGAAACACTTTTGGTAGAACGAAATAAAGAAAAAAAATAGCACGCTTCGTATCACGATGTCTGTTATGTCAGTAAATGAAGGCAGAACAAGAAAGACCGACAGGATTATTGTGGTCGCTTCCTATTCCAGAGTAGAAGTAGGAACACATAACGATAGACTTTGTGACTATTTTACCTAGATCACCGACTGGTCGAGATACAGTTTGGGTGATAGTGGATCGTCTCACAAAAGTAGCCCACTTTCTTCCTTTTCGAGTAGGACGGTCTACAGAATAAATGGCCGAAATATATATGTGACAGATAGTGAGATAACACAGTATCTTAGTAAGTATCATATCATATCGAGACACTCGGTTCAATTTATATTTTTAGAAAAGTTTACATCAGAGTTTGGGCACTAAGTTAAGATTCAGCACAGCTTACCACCCCCAGACAGACGGACAATCAGAAAGAACCATCCAGACCCTAGTGGATATACTACGAGCCTGTACCATAGACCTTGGTAGGACTTGGGAGAATCACCTTTACTTGGTAGAATTCTCGTATAACAATAATTATCAGGCCAGTATTCCGATGGAACCTTTTAAAGCACTATACGGTTGGAAGTATACGTCACCGTTGGCTTGGAAAGACATTGGTGGATGGAAGATGTTAGGCCCTTTAGAGTTTCGTGTCGGCGATCACGTATTTTTGCTAATTTTTTTTACCCGAGAAGTCATTAGATTCGGGGTTCGCGGGAAGCTTAGTCCTTGATACGTAGGTCCGTTCGATTTTTTCGAGCATATAGGCGATGTTACTTATTGTCTTGCCTTTTCACCTTCGCTACAAGAGGTATACGATGTATTTTATGTGTCTCAGTTGCGTATGTATATTTTGAATTCGAGTCATATCCTTGATTACTATGAATTAGTTGTTGGTACCGACTTATCTTACAAGGAGTAACCCATATCCATATTGGACCGAAGGAAGAATGTGCTCATAAACCGGACTATTTCTCTTGTCCGAGTTGCTTGGGGCCATCACTCTCTTGGAGAATCGACGTGGGAGCACGATGAAGATATTCGGCCTCGATACCCATACCTATTCAATTCAGAAGGTATATTCTTTCTTACGCCTTCATATCTCGGATTCTTTGATCAGGTAATCACCTGTATGTTATGATGATATTGCTTACATATGTAGTTGCTAATAGATTTGTATCGTGCTTATCCTGACTTCTCTAGCTATCGCTTGGATTCAAATTTCGAGGACAATTTTTTTTAAGGTAGATAGAGATGTCACTCCTCGTTCCCGATATACGTATTTGGAATATATTTTATTTTAGCATGATTGCATGTGCATGAAGACTAGACCCATTCTTTGGTTTAACCTAGTTCATGGTTTATTTTGTGGGTTGGTTTGTCATGACCTGTACCCGGAATAAGGGCACAAGTGGTGAACAACGTCCAGCCTACGCCGCAACCTCGACGGTAGAACGCTGTCTGGGCCATCATAACTATCTACACATCTTACACAATATATGCATAAGGTACCTGTCATGCTATCTCAACTCCAAATGGAGGATAATATGATAATATGGTAAATAATACTCAATCACAAAAATAACTAGAGAAAGAATGGCACGATATGGAATAGAAGTAAAAGAAATACAAGAGTCTCAATACAAGTCCAATCTCAATATAAGTCTCAATAATAATACATGCCATGAAGTCTACTAAAATCAAATACAAGTCATACTAAAAAGTCTAAGTCTCTCCTGCTGGTGGTACTATCTCAAGAAGTTCTACGGTTACTGGCTCAACTTTTTTGCCATCATGTGGTCCATAATATATAGGACACCAGTTCTCCAATGAATTATCTGAAAAATATATCCAGTCATGATTGGAGTGAAGTACAACCCAATAACAGTTCCAATAATTGACAAAAAATATGAAATAACAATAGTAATAAAAATATATGATGGAAGTAACTGAACTAACAGATATCACGAGCAAGAGTATCATAGTAAATAATGGCAAGAACTGAGAACAATATGGTGATGAACTGTAATGTAATATACTGGAATAAAAGAATCAACAATAATGAATATGTCTTGAAATATTAGTAAGATAATGTGATCGGCTTGGGCCTAACACGGGCTATATATAAAAGGTGAGCTAGCGTGATCACACGTGTGTTGCATGATCTGCTAACTATCACGGGCTATACGAAATTATGGACTATAAGGTATGATCACATATCCACTAATACTTTCCCATCCCCCGACTAGTACACAGATCCGAATCACGATACGTTATAACACGTATATAACGATGCATGGTCTATAATATCATGCACTATGATCACGGTCTATATAATTATGAAGGTATCACGGTAATCACTGAGTAATCAGAAAGCATGATACGGTGATCACTGAGTCATCGTACAATAATATCTCGTGACCAAGATCCACGTATACCAATCCGTATGACCATCGCGTCAGGAATCAAATATCATAATACTAAATACATAAAACATAGAAGCTGTCAAATACAAAAACTATCAGAGAATGTACTTGCCTTTGTCTGGAGCAAATGATGTCACTCATTGTCCGAGCTGGTGTCACACACACCTATATAAGAATGGCATGTCAAAAAGGGTGCAATAAAGATAAATGAGTTACAATGCTCTATTACATGCTTTCTAGGCCAATACTAGGTCCACACTAGTTTACACTAAGGTTATGGGTCCAAATTGGTCTATAATAACCTTATACTAGTTATACTAGGTCTCCCTTAGCTATACTAAGTCATCAACTAGGCGCTAAGTTATTACTACTTAGTTCTAGTAATTCCTTAACTGTATATGTAATAACTTACATAAAAATACCTACATTACTAACTAAACTAACACTACTAATTACTCTTATTGACTAACTGATACCACACCAATTAACATATCTATATACCGCCTACTCTTACATACACTACTAACATATCACTAACATCTAACATTGTTTGCAACAAATTCACTAACTGCTAATGGTACTAGTACTTAACTGATTATGCTAGAGTCTAACACTAATAGGTAAACACATACATATATAACCTTCTAATTTTAATTAACTAAAGACTAGGTAACTGCTACTACACTCAAATAAATACCCTATACTAACTGTCATGAGTATAATCCATATGCAGATAACTGAATCTTCTGATACTAACTAATAATGAACTAACTGATACTAAATCTAATCTACTAACTGATATACTTAGAGATATACTAACTGACCAAATACACCAATACTAACTTATTACTAAACTCTACTTGTTCCTAAGGCAGACATGGAACTGATACTTATTATTAGTTTTCCCCTAATGTGATACACCCTTGCTGCTCCTAAAGCAGTGCAGTACTGCACTGTTGCTACTACTAGGTGTTGTTACCACACTTGCTTCCAGGAAAATACCACTAATTAGGATACCTAGACCCCTTCTCTACCTTGTTGCTATTGCAGATTCCAACTTACCTAATGACTAGTATATAACTTACCATCAATAGCAACTGATGCTCTAAACTAACACTTCCCATGACAAAAATACTTGTATCCATTTCTCTTCAACTCAGTTACTTCATTCAAACCTTACGATACTCGAGCCACAACCAAAAAGATATACTCTGCTCGAGCGTTGGCTTAAGATACAACAGTCCCCATTCCCATATTATGTGTTGTTGTGCTCTATAACTGATACTACATCAGGTAATATCCGCCTCTCTTTCCTTTACTTCCTTCAGACTAAACTGAACACCAGTTAAGTTCACTCTACTGAACCATAAGCCACATTGTGCATTGATGCACATATCAATGTGCTATCACTGATACACATATCAATGTGCATAGATGCACACCTCAGTGAGCAATCCTCCCTTGATGCATTTGCTAGGAAACCATGTGCTCACCATCAACCCACACACTAGTGCACACAGCACACTACCGACACAGTTGAGCCCCAAATAAAACACACACTCAAAAGCATATATATATATATATATATATATATATATATATATATATATATATATATATATATATATATATATATATATATTTATATACTAGTACATACACTGTTTATGAGTCAATTCACTAAACACATTGAATACATAAGTTAGGATACTCATGATACACCTCAAGCAAATTGCCAAAACTCTTAATTACTTACAAATACTAATTATACATATCTATATCATCATAATACAACTAAAGTAACTTACTACAATGAGAATTGAGAAATAATTGCATAAAATATCCAAAATTGAGCCCCGCATCACTCTGTATCACAAAATACCATGATACGGCCTACACATACCCATTTGTGGATCTGTATCTAGTCTCATAACACGATCTAAGTCAAATATGACTAAATTGGTGTTGTAACACACACTTGGTGTGCCCACCTCGTAATTCCCCAAAATTAATATAAAAACTTATGTAGAGACCACAATACACATCCAAATCAACTAGAATTCGTTCCTAATGGTAGCCCTATGCCATCAGGTGGTTCCTAGAGGTATCATTCATGATTTGGAAACAATAATGAGACAAAATTCAAAAATTACTAATTAGAAAATGGATTCCTAATGAAAAACTCAAATGGACACGATCCGGTCACAATCTCTCCTCTACGACTCGTCATCCTTGTGCTTCTTGCTTCTCCAAGCTTGAAGCTCCTTGTGGAATGAAAGAAAAATGGAGGTGAATTGAGTGAGAATTCAATGGAGGGAATGTGAAAGATTGGGTATCTAAATTCTAGATCTAAAATGAATGCAAATGGGAGGAGAGAGAGAATGGAGAGACCTATAAGTGGTCGGCCCTCCCCTTCTTCCTCTCTAAGTAATGTACAATGTCTAAGTTGCCCCCTTTTATCTAATTATGAAGAGGATTAAGGAAGGGCTATTTGGAAAGTCTCTAAACTAATACTAATTAGTTCTAATCCTTCTAATTAACTAGGAAAATGGATCTAACTTGGTCCTAGTCCAATATTGTCTCAATCATTGTCATGACAAGTCTAATTGGGTTCACAATATCAAGTCTAACTAATAGGCTAGTCCACTAATTATAAATAAAAAGTAAAAGGCTCTAAATAAATATATGTCGCTCTAATAAATAATAACTAACACAGCCATTAAATAATATTTTAGCACTCTAATATTAATATAATATTCCTAAAATTAAATCACTAGACCAAATTACCAAACTAACCCTTGTTGAAAATGTGAGGGTGACATGGTTTAACTCATGAGAACCCTTGGTTCAACCCTCAACTCTACCATATATAACCCAATATTTTCTCTCTCTCTCTCTCTCTCTCTCTCTCTCTCTCTCTCTCTCTCTTCATTTCTTCATTTCTTCATTTCTTCATTTCTTCCTCTTTCTTTAATTTTCTCTTCCCATTTCCATAGGCAAGTACATCTTACATTAGAAATAGAGAAACCCGCCATATTATTGTTCAATTACTTGGATTTTTTTGTTTTGATGGATGGATTAGTGTAAATCTATATTTCTAACTTAAGATTTTTATGGGTTTCATGAGTTTTTCTTGATTTTGATCTATTAAATATGTATTTTAGAAAACATATTTTTTCTACATGATAGAGCTTTTAATTTAGAGTATTTTGGCTTTCAGTTCACCCGATTTGGACTTAAAATAAGGATTTTAAGAACAAAATAAAATTTTAGTTTTTGGAACTTTTTCGCCATAGCCGAACCTGCTGTTGGAGAAGACAAAGTTCACATGCGGCCAGTGAGCTATGCGACTGAGAGTTCCATGGGGGATGAGAGGGTTATGCGGCCTAAGCTCTTATCGCATATTGATAGCATGCGTCCATCTTGTTGGACGCATGAATGATGATTTACACAAGTGTTCTTGAACGCATTGTACTTTCACTCGCTGAACTAATGAAAAATTTGCTAAGTACAAGAGACAACCCATACGGCACCAACACTCTTGTCTCCTCGAGAGCATGCGGCCACTATTTTTCTTGGACGCATGTCTCTGAACCGTTGGTACTTATTTCTTTGGTTTTTTCTTTTCTCTTTGACACACTTTATTTTTCATACCCCAGTCCCAAAATACGTAGGACTAGGACACGTAAGCATGCCAGCCACATGTATATGGCAACTCTAATATATGAAAACCATAACACATGCGTACGCTGTATCATGAACAATAATTCATAAGTGGTAAAGACTATCACAAGCCACAGGGTATAATCTAATCTCATCCACGGAAATCATATATAAGTAAATAACCAATATCTATGAACTAGATCTCAATATAAAGTATCTCAAGATGACAGTCGGATGGAAACAAATCCACTACCGAACTAGAATATAGAATAAACAAGATAAATACAATATAAGTACCACAACTATCAACCACTGAGACTCGAAGAGAAGACCTCCTCGGAATGTAAGTGACCAGTCCGGATCTGCGCTCCTACGAATACTCATGAACATCTACACCTGAAAAGGGACCAGGTCCTCAGAGGGACATAACAAGATACATAGAAGCATGCCATAAAGTAAATACTAAATAAATAAAAGGGGTTTGCTAACCATCTAAATGAATATAATTTGAGGACAACTTTGGTACGTATGGGTAGGCATAGGCATAACGTCCAACATTCTCTAGAGTGTGGTATCTGCAACGTCCATCATTCCGAAGAATGAGGTATCTGTAAAATCACCAAGTAACGTCCAACACTCTAAGGAACGTGGTATCTGCAAAATATATATACGTCTATATCTCTCCGAAGAATGCGGTATCTGCAATAAAGGAGATGGGTGTCCCAAATGCCTACTAGTCATCCTCTCCGCCCAATGATCTATGCATGTTGTATACACAACACGCTTTAGCTACTACGCCGAGACGAAGTGCAAGTATAGACGTCGTAACTCTGGCTCATAGTCTATTATTAGAACAATATCCCAACCTTACAACCAAACAAGGACAAGGATTGGACCATCGTACCATGATAGTCTATGCTTCGACTGCTAATAACTGCTAAGTCTTCTAACATGCATCACTATTAGCAGTTATACCATATCCGTCGCACGACCTACACGTACAGGTGATCAGTCGAATACGCAAGTTCGTTCCCTACATAAGACTCACAACACGTGTAAGAAATGTATCAAGGCCTGGGGAGTCATATCGATAACTACACAACTTTAGGTGGTCCACTAGACACTAGGTCAGACACAAGTCCTAACGTCAACACCTTCGTTGACTTCACCTGAGTCTCTCTCGGACGCGCATAGTTTATATAATCTAAAACAAAAAACATGCAACTAAAATAATAACTAAATTTAAACAGTACAACAAGGCAAGGTATACTTGCCTGGCAAGAAAGCTGCGTAGTACCAATAACCTACTCCTGAAGTCGCGCAAAATGATCCAATATGTCCTATATACATATAATATAATACAACACACTATCATTCATTATGCTAGCACATACACAACCATATATACCTTGGCTCAGGGGTACGCTAGGGGTGACACTGGTCAACTAACATGGTCAAATGTGCGTTTAATTACGCTTGTGTCCTATATTAAATGTTGTATCAAAATCAGACAGTCCGAATAACATGTGTCTAGGCTAGTACGTAAATGAATACAAGGCAGTCATCTAACATGTTCTTAGGGTCAACATGGTCAAGGTAAACACGAGATAATCCACAGTGTCCTAAGGTCGTATAATATAAATACATATATAGTCATAAGCATATAATTACTTATATAATACATCCATCTATATATGTATATGTATGTATATATATATATATATATATATATATATATATATATATATATATATATATATATATATATCACTTTAATTCTAATATGCATATGTGTACGCGTACAAGTCATTGGGTTCACCGACTCAGGGTCCGATATCCACTAACACTAATAAATCAATACTCATGTCCTATGTATATATATATATATATATATATATATATATATATATATATATCACTTTAATTCTAATATGCATATGTGTACGCGTACAAGTCATTGGGTTCACCGACTCAGGGTCCGATATCCACTAACACTAATAAATCAATACTCATGTCCTAATAGCATATACACAAGCACACACATAAAAAGGAGGAGAGGGACAGGTTCGAACCTCGGGGTACGCGTACGACAACGATATTGAAGACGATGAGGTTGACGACGATGACGACGACGGTGATGACGATAATGATGACGACGATAATGACGATGATGATGGTGATGCTCATGGTGAAGATGATAGTGATGATCATGATTGTGATGACAAGGATGATAATGTGGGTGATGGTGATGACTAGGATGATAATGTGGATGATGGTGATGACGAGGATGACGACATAGACGATGGTGATGACGAGAACGATGATGATGAATGGTGATTGATGATGATGATAGGGTGATGATGATAATGATCATAGGTTGATGATAATGATGATCATAGGTTGATGGTGATGATGTTCATAGGTTGATGGTGAGGATGGGCTGATGCTCTCCGGCCAGGGGTTCCGACCAAGGTGGAGACGAGCAGGGAGGAAGGGGTCGATGACAGGGAGGAGCTGGGTCGAGGTCAGGGATGAGAGGAGGTGGTGGTGGTGTTACTCAGGGAGGAGGAAGGAGAGGACAGGGACGAGGGACGAGGTCGGGTGGCGGTGGTGTTGCTGGTGGTGTAATGGTGGTAGTTCGGTCGTCAATGGCGGAGGCTCGAGGTCCGGTCGATGACAGCGGGGTCGAGCTCCAGTGGCTCGGGAGGGGGAGGAAGAAGGCTCGGGGTGGTCAATTTTCGGTCTGGTTGAGGAGAGATACGGCAAGATGAAGGCGGGTTACTGCTGTGCAGTGGAGACTCGGCGGCCAAGCGAGCTTCTCCGACGAGGTTGGTCGGCTCAGCGGTGGATGGGGACCGGAGGAGAAGAATGAGGAAGGAAGGGTGGTGGTGAGCGGCATTGGTTGTAATGGTGGTCGTGCTGGTGGTCGTTTAGCGGTGCTGGTGGGTGATGGAGGGGGGAAAGGGAGGTGGTTCCGGCGGGGTGGTCGGCCAGGCCAGGCGGGGGTTCAACTCCGGTCGGTGGAGCCTCGGGCTTCGGGAAGAAGAAGATGCACATGAGAGGGTGGTTGAGTCGGCTAGGTATAGGTTGGTTTTGGGTTTTGTGAAAAGGGAAAAAGCAAAGTAAAGGAATATTTATATGCACATGGGGTTTGGGTTGACCTAGGAATAGTTTGACTTGGTCAACATCCTCTTGGTTTGCGCCTTGGGCTCACTTGGGGATGTTTGGGAGGGCTATAATTTGCATTATTTAAATGCAAGGATAGGTTTAAAATAAAGGGGGCGATGTTGCGTGTTGCACATTCCAAAAATTATGAAAAAATTCCTATGAAGGAGAAAAATGGATTTTTTTTCATATATTGTCCAATGGTGTGGACACCTCAATGCGCTTTTGCATAAAAGAGCCCAACAATTAGAAAATTACACAAAGACATAATTCGGATTAAATTAATTAAAATTAATGCACAAGGTGTTCTGGAATTAATTAGAAGTACATGAAAATAAAATTTGGTGGGACACAAGTGTCATGGACATAGAAGACTCAGAGTAGAATATTATCATAAATTGGGTTGCACGAAATGGGTCAAGATTGTGTCTCCAATTTCGATTGGAACGCACAAGGATATAAAGTCATATTTATTTAGAATTAAATATAAACGTCCGCGACGAATGTTGTGCGACTAAAATGTAGCACAAGAGAGCATAATTATAAGTTACACAAAGGTCAGAATAGATAGTGCTCATGTTTAGGCAAGGGTGTAAAATTCGTTGGAAGGTAAAAGCTAGTGTAGTGCTCCAATTATCGAAGCAACGATAAGGTGCACTAAGTGATATAAATCTTGTATAATTAAATAAAATAATGTGTCCTATTTCTAATTGGATACAAACTAGCCCTAATTTCTCTATCTATGCCAAGTAGACCTAATTTTGGGTGAGGGGGTTTATAATCTACCCAACTTAAAATAATTTTGTCCTCAAAATTAAAATAAGGTATGGTTTGTTAATCTTTCACGTACATAAGGCAAGTCAATCGCAATCTCTTTGCGATAATTAATATTCTAATCAATCCTTTGTAATCACTTTAAGATTAAGATAGTCAATGTTCAATTCAAAATTCAACCTATCGTAATCTCTTCTCACTTTTTCAAATCATCAACATCCAATTTTAAATTAAATCCATATAACATCTTCAAGAATTAAATAATGCGTATAAATTTTATACCACTATTCTCAACTATCATAATCTCCTTTAGAAAATAATTCTAATCAATTATTATTCCTATCTTCAACTTATGAATTTTTATACTCTTCAAATTTAAATTCAAATTACATCATCAATATTTCAAATAGGTAATCCGCAATCAACATTTTACTTTTAATTTAAAGCCTCAAATTATGAAATTTGAATTCTAATTCACCAATTGTTCTAGTCTAGCTTTCTATATTTATCCTCAGAGTTTAAATCGATGATTCAACCTTCAATATTCAAAATTTAAATCATATGCTCAAGTATAAATATTTGGTTCGCCATATCATAGTTTTTTTAAATTCATTAATCCTCATCATATTAACAATTCTTCTAAAATTCTTAAAATTAAAATGACTTGAACCTCTCAATCTAATTTTACTCGATCACAATCTAAAAGAAATTTCTCTCAAGTTGACAATGCAACTTCTATCCCACTTAGAATTTACCCATCTATCACATAAGGCTCTTACATTTAAGAAAACTTATGCCTCAAATTTACTTAATGATGTTACTCAATCCTCAAAAATTTCAACATAAAATATATTATATATGATATACCCTTAATCAGTTATAAAATATAGTCATCTAGTAATATGATTGGCCTACGGGGTATATCTAGTACTCTCTGTATATCAAACTTATACTAAGCACGAGGTTTCGTCTTTCCTAAGGGAAGATGGAAAACAATAATAAAGAGTTCAAGGGGGAGGTAATAGAATAGAAGGGTGGGGATCAAGGCATTTAAAGAATTCCAATGGGAATTGTCAAGGCAGTTGTGGATTGAAATCATATTTTGGTAATTTCTATTCACCTGCTCGTATTAGTACAGTTATATAACTGATACGATATGCTCAGAGATATCTAGAGGGCAAGTACATTCATCTATTAATCACTATATATCTCAATCCACGTAAAGTAGTTATGCGAAGGGCGAACCAAGCGCACTATGGTTGATCAGACCGTAATACACTAATTCTGAAATGTATTAGTGTATGCATCCAATAATACATATGTCATGAACAAGCTTGATAAAAGAATAAGCTCGCAAAACTAGGCTATAATGGACAATCAGTCAAGGTAGTACATAAAATATAATTTCGCTGCATCATGATGAAAGAAGGTACATAGTAATTCAAGTTCACAAAAATATAAGACTCTACAGTCTCTACAGTTGTCATACAAACTCCTTGTCTAAGTCGCTAGTCGACCAAATAGGACATGGACCTCTAAGTGTTACAGTTGGGACAAACAATATCGTCTTATGTAAGCATATAGTTAATATTATTCAGTTACACTTCAATAATGAGTCAAAAGGACTATGTGATACCATGTTGTGAGGCATACTACCCGACTTAAAAATAATAAACTAATACTGCAACTGCCTTAAAGAAGATTCTACAAAATAACTTGGTTCTTGTAAATAAAGTATGAACTCTTATTGGGGTATATGCGAAAAGGGTCTTGGTACTTATTAGGGTATCATATTGTATTATATAGGTAACGGTCACCTTTAGTCTTAATCATAGTGCTCATAGAACATGTATCGATAGTAAGAATGGAAAAGTTACTGGCCTTCAAGGGGAAAGAGGATATAACTCGTATCGAGGTGGGGGTACAATCACGCGATTTAAAACTAAGGATAATCAGATCACAATCTAAAGGGACAACTCAAACTATCAAGTTCTAACTACCAAGCACATAATTCAAAGTTCAAGATTACAACTATAATCCTTAGCAAGCTATATATCCTTAACATAAGATAAAATCACTTGGCCTAAAATCAGAAAGGTTAGGTGGCACGGATTAAAAGATGAAGAATAGAAGAACATAATTAGTCATCGCGCAAATATAGCGAGCGCTAAGTTTTCAGAGGAACAAGATTTGAATTAAAAAATAGAGGGACACTAGATAATACCATAGTTTTCCAAAGGGAAGGTGGTATGCTAATATCTGTGTTTGAGGTATGATCAAGGGGAATGTTATATTCATTCCTCTTGGCTTTCTAAGGCACTGTCTGTTAGTATCAGGACAAGAACCTAAATTTATAGTTCTAAAATACTATCTCACTATAAAGCTAGGTCCAGTCCTAATGTCCAAACTTGGATTTCTACTAGTTACTCAATACTACGGTCAAACAATATGGTAAAAATTCAAACTAATTCTAGTAGTGTTTATACTACTCTCAAGTCATACATAAACACATCAAGGGATAATAGTCAATCATTCCACAGGTAAGGGTTGCTAGGGTTCATTAGGTAGTCTAACTCAGTGATGTGTCATTATCCTTGTTGTACTCTTAATAGGAAGGTTACCCTACTTATTATCTAACAACAGGGACTTCTATATTCTATCAGGGACTATACTCAAAGAACTATTAGAGAAGCACATGAATCAAGCAGGATGCAATTATTCAAATGGGATAGATTGGAAGGAAGATGAGTCATGTCAAATATGGATGAGAACCTATACTCTAATCCTATTTGTAGGCTTGTTCGCTACAGTAACGTAACCGAGACAATATGCTCTTGACCTGCATGGGCCACCACTAAAAATATGTCACGGCCCAGTCCCAAAATACGTAGGACTAGGACACGTAAGCATGTCAGCCGCATGTATATGGCAACTCCAATATATGGAAACCATAACACATGCGTACGTTGTATCATGAACAATAATTCATAAGTTGTAAAGACTATCACAAGCCACAGGGTATAATCTAATCTCATCCACAGAAATTATATATAAGTAAATAACCAATATCTATGAACTAGATCTCAATATAAAGTATCTCAAGATGATAGTTGGATGAAAACAAATCCACTACCGAACTAGAATATAGAATAAACAAGATAAATACAATATAAGTACCACAACTATCAACCACTGAGACTCGAAGAGAAGACCTCCTCGGAATGTAAGTGACCAGTCCGGATCTGCACTCCTGTAAATACTCATGAATATCTACACCTGGAAAGCACTACTAGAATAAGCGGGATTAGCGATGTTTTTTAGCGACTCCATGTAAAAATGTCGCTATTTTAGCGACTCCATGTGAAAACGTTGCTAGACGTCGCTAATTGGCGATATTTAGCGACGTTTAGCAACTTTTATTCAGTTTTTAAAGATTAGTCGCTTTAAGTTCAATTTAGGTCGCTAAACGTCGCTAATATGTTTTATTTAGCGACATTTTTTAGCGACGTATATATTTTTGACATTTAGCGACGTTTAAGACGTCGCTAAATTAGCAATGTCATTATTGGTGTCGCTAAAACGTCGCTAAATTCTAAATTAGTGACGTCATTATTGGCGTCGCTAAAACGTCACTAATTTTTTTTTACTTAGGGCTGATTCCCCCCATTTCCTTCGATCTCTCCCTCTCCCTCTCCCAAATTTCAAACCCGCTCCGGCTCCTCCTTTCTTCCTCCGACGACCCCCCTCGATCGCGTCCTCCCCATCCATCTCCCCTCCTCCCTCCGACGACCCCCCTCCAGCCGCGTCCTCCCCCCTCCGGCCGCGTCCCCCCCTCCTCCTCCTCCTCCTCCTCTAGGTAAACCCTAACTCTCTCTCTCTATCTCTCTCTCTCTCATAGGAAACACATGTGACACTGACACAGACATGACACACACACACACATACACACAAATACTGACATAAGACACACACACATACTGACACAGACACTGATCGGGACCTAGGGTTAGGGTTAGGGTTAGGTTTTTTGACCTGGGCCCTTGTGTTAACAGTGCGAAGATGGTGTATACTGGATCTTGTGAGGAGTGTGCAAGAGTGAACATTGCTCTATGACAGTGTGTTCTTGTGTTAACAGTGCATATATGTGTTCTTGAGTAAGGTGTGTAGTATTGTGATTAAATTGTAGATGTGAACTGTGTTAGATGAGTGTCATGGTGTATCATAGACACCCGTGTGTTTACATCAAAGGGGATTCCAGTGCAGTATTTATCAGAGATTGGGTAGTTCTCTGTGTGTGTACATAACTTAAACACGGTAACCCATAGTTTCCTGTGTGCATATTGGTATTCCAGTATGGTGTGTGGTCTGGATTTGTGTAACTGCTCAGAGTAGTAAGTGCAGCAGTGCCCTGAAGTATATGCAAGACTAAAACTGCAGCAATGGCATTTGAAACTGTGCAACCTGGCACATTGCTTCTGTGTTAAGGAATAACATTCCCTGCATGTGTGTATGTTGTGCAGTACAAGAATCTCATGTGTGCATTAGTGCAGTAGAAGTCTGCAGCAGTGTCAAGGATTAACCACAGAATAGGGGTATCAATATGTGTGTGCACCTGCTATTTGAGTATAGAATTATAGGAATTGAAGTATTATGGGTTTGAACTTAAGAAATGTGTTCAATATTAGCATATGAGAGGGTGTGTAATATGTGCATTGATATGTGCCTGTCTAGTGTATGTAGGTAGTGATGTGTATCATGTGATGGTGTCAAGAGTTCTTGTGTTAGTGTGCAGACCTTGGGGGCTCTGTGCTGCAAACTAGTAGTGAGATAAGTGTGTTGTATTCAGATTTTGAGTGTAGAAAACAGTATAGCAATCAGTGGGCAACCGATCAATACCCGACCGTTCTCTTATTGGAGAAGCTTGGATAATCGTGCTATAGATTTGGAAACCTCTTGTTATGGTTTGGTCATTTATGCATGTTTTAGCTCTTTACCGTAGAATATTAAACGATCAACTGTTGGGAACACCTATTACAGGTCCAATTTCTTAGAAGCATATGAACACTAATCTTAATAATCTTTTGTTGCTTCAGTATAGTAAGTTTCTACTGTAGCAACCTTAGATGGAAGTTATTTTGTATGTCTCATCACAAGTCTTTTATTACGCCTAGTTGGTAGCATGAGTTGATGCTAATTAGAAAAAATCACATTCCATGAATCTTAACATGTCTAATAGTTTGACATGGTTGATGCTCTTCCTTATAGAAGACATCATAGAAGTATCTTGTTATTACAATTTAATGTGTCTGACATGTCGTTAAGGTTTCTAATCTGGCAGTTCTTAATCTAAGAAGATACTTCTATGACTTAAAGTTTACATTGTGCTACTGTAGTCCAGTGGATGTATTCACTCTGAGGAAAGAAAGCAGAAACTTGAATCACATCAAATTGTTGCTTATCAAATTCGTTTTGACTTAAAAATTCATTATCTTTTTTAATTTAATCCTACCATCTTATAATAAGCTTTAACAATCCCAAACCAAGCCTAACAAAAAAGAAACCACAGCTTCTATCTTGGCCTAGGCTGGGATTTGGGTTTGCTATAGTTACCAGGATCTAGCATGATGATGTCCTACAAAATATTGTACCTACACTGGTGTACACACACTTTGTACAGGATCTAACATGCTTTTTCTATGTGACTTCAAATATAGATTACCTAGCCAACTAATTGTCAGCTTCTTCTTTAGAGAATCACACTGTATGTAATGATTTATATGATACATACTGTCATTTTTGCAGAAGTATCCAGAAATGGATATGAATTACTATCTGCGTCATAGTTTGTGGATAAACAACCGTCATCCTGATGACATGTGCGGTGTGCGGGATGAATTCATTGAGGGTGTATAGCAGTTCCTGTAGTTCGCCAAGATATTCCCTCAGTACATGGACGGTACCAAAATTGATGTTCGTGTGTGAGATATCGCAACAGGAAATATCATCCAGAAGTGGAAGTCACATATCATTTGTGCTCAAAGGACTTCACGCCGAATTACTATCAGTGCACCACACACGGAGAACTTGTATCTCTAACATCGGAGTCGGAGCCCTATATGGAGCCGTATATGGATGTCCACGACCACGATGCTTACGACGACGTATGGATGAACATGGTTTATGATGCGACGGGGCCTAGTTTCAATCCGGACAATTATGATATGGCGGGACCTAGTTTCAATCCGGACAATTATGATGCAGCTGAGGAGGCACCGAATGCCGATGCTGCAAAGTTTATGGAGTTGCTGGATAATGCAAGGACTCCACTATATCCTGGTTGTGAGGATCATTCATCGTTGGAGGTGGTTACAAGATTATTGAGCATCAAGTATAATTTTAACATGTCGCAAGAATGCTATAATCGACTGATCGATTTGATTATAGAGTTCTTGCCGGAGGGTACAAAGTTGCCTAAAGACTTCTATCGATCTAAGAGGATGGTAAGATCGCTTTGGATGGGATACGAGAAAATTAATGCATATCGCAACGGGTGCATGTTGTACTACAAAGACGACAAGGATGAAGATGTGTGCAGATTCTGTGGTGCTGATCGCTACAAGGCCACTGTTAGAGGAAAGTCTGTCGGTGCAAGGAAGCCTACCGATACGATGCACTACTTTTCTTTAACGCCGTGGTTGCAGCGGTTGTTTATGGTTAAGGAGACTGCAGAAAATATGAGTTGGCACAGAAGAAAACAGATCGAAGGAGTATCGGATCATGCATCTGATGGAGAAGTATGGAAGCACTTTGATCGAGAGTATCCAAATTTTGCCGAAGATCCACGTAATGTCAGATTGGGGCTCTCCTTCGACGGTTTTATCCTATTTGGGATTTCAGGCTCCCAGTATTCGTGTTAGCCTGTGATCGTCACTCCGTATAATCTACCACCTTGGATGGGCATGAAGACTCCGTATATGTTCCTAACTATTTTTTACGCCCCAGTCCTAAAATACCGAGGGACCAGACGCATGATAATGGCCAGCAGCACACACCGATGGACAAACCCAATTTAATGGATCCATCGGGGCATGCTTAAGCTGTAATATAATAATAAATAGGTCCAATGATATAAGTCACAGTCTATACTAATCTCATCCACAACAGATAAACACAGATCCAATGCCAGAATAATGTAAATAAAATAAACTAACAAAACTGAATAAAAGTGTCTCGGAGAACAATCCGAGTACAAGTCTGGTACATCAATGAAATAGACTGGAATTGAAATAACTATAAACTGAAATAAATGAGTATCTCAAGCCAATACTCAAGAGAAGTCCTCTGGTACAATCTCGTCCTCAGATCCCGGTTCTGCTCCAAGGTAAGCACCTGCTCCTACTAATGCTAATGCTCCGGTCCCGTATACCTCGGGATAGATCTCGTCAGCTAATCTTGGGGACATAATCCGGATCCAGGTCCTCAGGGGACATAGCAAGGTACAAGAAAGCTCATGCCAAAATAAATGCAGTACAGCAATAAATGAAATAATAGGGTAAATAACCAGCTAAGTGATATGCAAGTGAGAGTTCTAGTCATACTCGGGCTGAGACTACTACAGGATCAGTGTTGGAGAAACCCATAGCAGTATTTTCTCGAAGGGCCAGAACTGGTGCCATAGCTCTGTGTCAGAGACTAAGACACATCCAGATTACAATATATATAATATAATCAACCTTTATATGGTAATACTCTCCCCACCCAATGAAATCTCACGTCTCATGTCCATGACACGCAGGATCAAAACTAATGCAACAAGTCAGGATATAATCTAAGCATGTAAACTGTGTATGTCATAAACCTGTAGCCTATACAGAATCACCATGAATATCTCAGAAAGATTCTATCTCATGAATAGTGTCAAGTATCCTGGGTATAATGTACTTGATAAGACAAGTACGAGGATGTAAAGGGTCACGAATGTCCATCTCTAGATGACAATACACAACACCGCGTACGGTGTTGGCACCCGACTATAATCGGAAGCTAAGTAAGTCACACGGTCCTAGGTTAAGCATGCACAACAATGTAAAAGAATCAAAAAAAATATGTAACAAGACTGCAAAGTTTGGCAAGGTACACTTGCCTGTGGTCCTGGTTCCAACTGTAGCTCTGGTCTCAGTGTGATCTGCTGGTACCACTCCGGTTGCTGAAATAAACATCACCATTAGATTTAGAAAATATCAAATAGCTAGAAACGCCTGTCCTTATGTCCAATTTGGACACAGGGGCAAAAATAATATTTCCGGGCCAAAGCGGGGTCCACATGTGGGCCACTTTGCACCGAAAAGCGTGTCAGGATCAAAGGTCTCCAAATTTATCAAACTTAGTGTCAACAGGTCAGGAATGATGATACGAATCCAAAGGAACTTCCAGAATTGGATTCCGATGAGCCGATCACAAAATCGCCCGTCAAGTGGAGCCTATGGGGCTCACGATACGCGATTCTGTCAACGTTCTCAGAATCGAACCAAACTTGGATCACAGGACCAGCGTATTGCTACGAGTCCGATGGCACAAGTTTTGTTTCGATCCGACGTGTGTACACAAAGTTAGGATGCGTTCCAGAATTGACGGATACGGGACGGTGTCCGTGGATACGCGTTGATTCCGGTGTGCACGCACATCCGAATCGACTTCTGTGAAATCCCACACAACCGTATCAACGTCGCGCACGTTTTGGTAAAGACCGCGTGCGACCAAGTCGTCCCGTTTGGCGGGGCGCACTCAGTTTCGGGGTGAAACAGGGCATTATTTTTTCCTATTTTTGGATCGCGGTGTACGATCACCACAGGACGCGATGCACCGAACGAGTTGCACGGGCACCGAGAGGGTTATACAGTCTACGCGTAGCAACTGACGGAATCGAAAACGGAGTTGCGAGGTGAGAGAAATAATTACCTGAACAGGGCTCCGTGAAGGCCGATTCTCACGTGTCCGAGAGGAGATGCGATACGGGTAAACTGTGTCCGGTCTAGGGTTTTCGCTGTGTCCGGGTCAGGGGATACGGTATCTGAGTCAGGGCTGCCCGGCGGACACGGCGGAGGCGGAGTCGTCCGAGCTAGGCCGGAGCAAGGAGGGGACGCTGTGGAGGCGCTCGGGGAGGGGAGGCTGTGAGATGTTCTGGTCGGGGTGGCGATCTGAACGGGGGAGGACGACGGGAGGAGGTGTTAGGGTGGTGGAGATATCCGGTGCGACGCTACAAGCGGAGGAGGAGCTAGAGGGGAAAGTAGCCGGCGGAGGATCTCGGTGCTGCGCGGGTGAACGGAGATGATGAGTCGAGGGCTGTGGACTCGGGTGGAGCGGGGGCTTGGTCGACGGCGGGGATAGGAGCCGTGGAGTCGGGTCGGTGAGAGAGCAGGATGAACGAGGAGTCAAGGGGGAGGCGAGTCGCGGAGGATGGAAGTGGAGTCAAGGTGGAGGGATTGGCTGGACGAAGCCGGCGGGGGATCTTAGGGTTCCGGTGAGGCGTACGGGGCTAGGACGGTTGCAGCGGGTTGGCGAGTTCGACGAAGGAGGCGGGTTGAACTAGGGTTCAGGCGTGGAGCGGGGGAAGGAGAGTTGCAGCGGAGTCGATTGCAGGGGACGGCGGCGCGGGCAGTTAGGGTTTGCGACGGTGGCACAGAAGTCGAGAGAGGGGGTTATATACAGCGCTGCCGGGTCGGAACAGTATTTCCGACCCGGTTGGGGATTCGGGCTCAGTTCGGGTCGGGTCGGGTTGTCAGCGGGTCGGGTCGGGTTTTGGGTCCGGATCCGACCCAATAAAGAATTGGGTTTGGGTTTGCTTAGACCGGTCGGGTTGGTTTGGTTTAGTTCAGTTTATTTGAAATAAACCCGGTTTATTTTTGGGTTTAAATTGGTTTATTTATTTAATAGTTTTTAGGGCTTTAAACGGGTTTTCGGAGTCCAATAAATTCACGGAAAATTACCCTATATCCGGTTTTCCATTTTACACCATAAAATATTATTTCCATAATATTTTAATATTAATTAATAGCAATTAAAAATCATTTAATTAGAAAATACCTAGGTTTTAATTACAAAAAATTTCTGAAAATTCCAAGAAAATTGTGAAAAATCTAAATTAAAATTTCTTGAAAAATCAGGGGGATTACAATCTACCCCCCTTAAGAGGATTACGTCCTCGCAATTAAAAGAATAACCGGTCAACAGAGATGACACGATTGCAAATATTGTTTGAAGCACATTACGATCAAGGAGATTCAAGGATGAGAGTGTAAGAATAATACATAGGAAAAATTATTTCCCTAAGCATTAAAAGTTATACAATTTTTCGGGTGAAGGAAATCTAGAAGGCTACAATTTAGAAAACTAGGTTATCACTTAAGATCTTACTAAGTTATCAATTATAAAAGCATACTAGGTTATTAGCAAGTTCAATATTACTAGGTTAAGGCTAGGGTCACGAACCAATAAACACGAGATAAAACAATACTAGAAACAGAAAAACTATAAAACTTACGTGCATTAGCTACTCCATGAATCTGTGCATCCTCCAAAGTCATAGCAAAAGCTTGTCTGCGTCCTTGAGGGGGTGCCCTCTGTTGTTGCTGGGCCTGTTGGAAGGGTGCTGCTCGAGGTGCCAAAGGTGGCCTTGGTTGATATCCTCCTAGTGCTGGTAGAGCTTGTTGGGTTGCCCTTGGTGCTCCTTCTCTACGCTCAGGGCAGTCCCTCACTGCATGTTGTCTGGATCCGTAACCTAAGCATAGTCCTAACCTGCGTCGACATTCCCTGGCGAGATGGCCTGCTTTGCCACAGTAGTGACAAGTAGAGAGGACTATTACTTGTGGTGTAGATGTGTTCTGCTGTTGCTGTAGGTGAGGTCTCTTTGCAGCTTCTTCTTGTGGTGCTCTGGTTGTTGCTGATGTGGAAGGCCGCTTCAGACTGGTCTCTCTCCTGGTGACGCGCTCCATGCGTCGGGCTGCAGCAAGGACGTCCGAGTAAGATATGGGCGCAATGGATCCAATTTGTTTCTGTAGCTCAAAGTTTAGTCCATCGAAGAACTTCTCGGCCTTCTCTTCTTCTGTCGGAATCAAGGTAGGGGCGAAGCGACTTAGACGAATGAATTTCGCGTTATACTCTTCCACTGTCATATTGCCTTGGATAAGGCGGTTGAACTTATCTCTGAGTTCTGATCGAGCGGTAGCTGGAATGTACATTTCCTGAAAGAGTCTAGAGAACTCCTCCCAGGTGACTCGGTCTGGTCCGAGTCGTGTCTCCTCGGATAGCCACCAGTGATGTGCATTGTCCGTCAATTATATTCTGACGGCAGTCATCCAACGTTCCCTTGAAAGCTCAGCTGCTTCTAATTGATGTCGTATGTTGGTGAGCCACTCATGAACTTCTGTGGGCTCCTCTTTGCCTAAGAAGGTACGGGGCTTCAGTTGTCGGAAGTCGGTGATAGAGCCCGTCGGTTGCCGTCGAGTTGGTAGGTTGGCCTGATCCAGTGCATTTACTATGCTGTTCCTCAAATAATCCGCTTCGCGTCGTTGAGCTTCTTGATAAATATGTTGTTAGGCTTGCATCATTGCGTAGATCATTTGGAACATCTGCTGCCTGTTCATAGGCTGTCCTGGTGGGAATACAAGCATTGGTGGAATGAACTGCGGAGGCGGTGGGATGTCGTCACGCCAAAATCTAGAAGCCTGCTGATCTGCTTGGCGGCTTCGGTGAGTAGAGGGATCTTCACTCATTGGTGCCACTTTGTCTTCTCCGTAGGTGGCTACCGCACCTATTGGTGTGTTTGCTAGAGTCTCGTCGTTTGCTCTTGAATCCATTACTCTGCATCAAAATAAACTATAAGAGGCGCACAGGAATCAAGGCATGATGCAAGAAAATTTAATTCGAATACGATATAGATATCAAGAATGTTTTCAAGCAAGTGGATGAGATCCTAAAACTTATCCTATTCTTATTGCAGGCTTGCTCGGTCCCTAAGTTGAAACCGAATAATTTAGTCATTGACCTGCATGGGCCACCACAAAAACCATGTCATGCCCCAGTCCCAAAATACCGAGGGACCGGACGCGTGATAATGGCCAGCAGCACACACCGATGGACAAATCTAATTTAATGGATCCATCGGGGCATGCATAAGCTGTAATATAACAAAAAATAGGTCCAATGATATAAGTCACAGTCTATACTAATCTCATCCACAACAGATAAACACAGATCCAATGCCAAAATAATGTAAATAAAATAAACTAACAAAACTGAATAAAAGTGTCTCGGAGAACAATCCGAGTACAAGTCTGGTACATCAATGAAATAGACTGGAATTGAAATAACTATAAACTGAAATAAATGAGTATCTCAAGCCAATACTCAAGAGAAGTCCTCTGGTAATATCTCATCCTCAGATCCCGGTTCTGCTCCAACGTAGGCACCTGCTCCTGCTAATGCTAATGCTCCGGTCCCGTATACCTCGGGATAGATCTCGTCAGCTAATCCTGGGGACATAATCCGGATCCAGGCCTCAGGGGACATAGCAAGGTACAAGAAAGCTCATGCCAAAATAAATGCAGTGCAGCAATAAATGAAACAATAGGGTAACTAACCAGCTAAGTGATATGCAAGTGAGAGTTCTAGTCATACTCGGGCTGAGACTACTACATGATCAGTGTCGGAGAAACCCATAGCAGTATTTTCTCGAAGGGCCAGAACTGGTGCCATAGCTCTGTGTCAGAGACTAAGATACATCCAGATTACAATATATATAATATAATCAGCCTTGATATGGTAATACTCTCCCCACCGAATGAAATCTCACGTCTCATGTCCATGACACGCAGGATCAAAACTAATGTAACAAGTCAGGATATAATCTAAGCATGTAAACTATGTATGTCATTAACCTGTAGCCTATACAGAATCACCATGAATATCTTAGGAAGATTCTTTCTCATGAATAGTATCAAGTGTCCGGGGTATAATGTACTTGATAAGACAAGTACGAGGATGTAAAGGGTCACGAATGTCCATCTCTAGATGACAATACACAACACCGCGTACGGTGTTGGCACCCGACTATAATCGAAAGCTATGTAAGTCACACGGTCCTAGGTTAAGCATGCACAACAATGTAAAAGAATCAAGAAAAATATGTAACAAGACTGCAAAGTTTGGCAAGGTACACTTGCCTGTGGTCCTGGCTCCAACTGTAGCTCTGGTCTCAGTGTGATATGCTGGTACCACTCCGGTTGCTGAAATAAATATCACCATTAGATTTAGAAAATATCAAATAGCTAGAAACGCCTATCCTTACGTCCAATTTGGACACAGGGGCAAAAATGACATTTCCGGGCCAAAGCGGGGTCCACATATGGGCCACTTTGCACCGAAAAGCGTGTCAGGGTTAAAGGTCTCCAAATTTACCAAACTTAGTGTCAACAGGTCAGGAACGATGATACGAATCCAACGGAACTTTCAGAATTGGATTCCGATGATCCGATCACAAAATCGCCCGTCAAGTGGAGCCTGTGGGGCCCACGATACGCGATTCTGTCAACGTTCTCAGAATCGAACCAAACTTGGGTCCCAGGACCAACGTATCACTACGAGTCCGATGGCGCAAGTTTTGTTTCGATCCGACGTGTATACACAAAGTTAGGACGCGTTCCAGAACTGACGGATACGGGACGGTGTCTGCGGATACGCGTTGATTTCGGTGTGCACGCACATCCGAATCAACTTCTGCGAAATTCCACACAACCATATCAACGTCATGCACGTTTTGGTAAAGGCCGCGTGCGACCAAGTCGTCCCGTTTGGCAGGGCGCACTCAGTTCCAGGGTAAAACAGGGCATTATTTTTTTTCTGTTTTTGGATCACGGTATACGATCACCACAGGACGCGATGTACCGAGCGAGTTGCACGGGCACCGAGAGGGTTATACGCGTAGCAACTGACAGAATCGAAAATGGAGTTGCTAGGTGAGAGAAATTGTTACCTGAACAGGGCTCCGTGAAGGCCGATTCTCACGTGTCCGAGAGGAGATACGACATGGGTAAACTGTGTCCGGTCTAGGGTTTTCGCTGTGTCCGGGTCAGGGGATACGGTATCTGAGTCAGGGATGCCCGGCGGACACGGCAGAGACGGAGTCGTCGGAGCTAGGGCGGAGCAAGGAGGGGATGCTGTGGAGGCGCTCGGGGATGGGAGGCTGTGAGATGTTCTGGTCGGGGTGGCGATCTGAACGGGGGAGGACGACGGGAGGAGGTGTTAGGGTGGTG
Organism: Iris macrosiphon; assembly: GCA_036927795.1. Taxonomy (NCBI): domain Eukaryota; kingdom Viridiplantae; phylum Streptophyta; class Magnoliopsida; order Asparagales; family Iridaceae; genus Iris; species Iris macrosiphon. The sequence goes on from JAYESA010000007.1 coordinate 151,402,580, forward strand.
GAGATATCCGGTGCGGCGCTGCAAGCGGAGGAGGAGCTGGAGGGGAAAGTAGCCGGCGGGGGATCTGGGTGTTGCGCGGGTGAACGGAGATGATGAGTCGAGTGCTGTGGACTCGGGTGGAGCGGGGGCTTGGTCGACGGTCGGGATAGGGGCCGTGGAGTCGGGTCGGTGAGAGAGCAGGCTGAACGGGGAGTCAAGGGGGAGGCGAGTGGCGAAGGATGGAAGGGGAGTCAAGGTGGAGGGGTTGGCTGGACGAAGTCGACGGGGGATCTTAGGGTTTCGGTGAGGCGAGCGGGGCTAGGACGGTTGCAGCGGGTTGGCGAGTTCGACGAAGGAGGCGGGTTGAACTAGGGTTCTGGCGTGGAGCGGGGGAAGGAGAGTTGCGGCGGAGTCGATTGCAGGGGACGGCGGCGCGGGCGGTTAGGGTTTGCGGCGGTGACACAGAAGTCGAGAGAGGGGGTTATATACAGCGCCGCCGGGTCGGAACAATATTTCCGACCCGGTTGGGGATTAGGGCTCAGTTCGGATTGGGTCGGGTTGTCAGCGGGTCGGGTCAGGTTTTGGGCCCGGATCTGACCCAATAAAGAATTAGGTTTAGGTTTACTTAGACCAGTCGGGTTGGTTTGGTTTAGTTCGGTTTATTTGAAATAAACCCAGTTTATTTCTGGGTTTAAATTGGTTTATTTATTTAATAGTTTTTAGGGCTTTAAACGGGTTTTCGGAGTCCAATAAATTCACGAAAAATTACTCTATGTCCGGTTTTCCATTTTACACCATAAAATATTATTTCCATAATATTTTAATATTAATTAATAGCAACTAAAAATCATTTAATTAGAAAATACCTAGGTTTTAATTACAGAAAATTCCTGAAAATTCCAGGAAAATTGTAAAAAATCTAACAACTTTTTAGACTATGGAATGTTATCGGGATGGAGCACCCATGGTCGTCTCTCATGTCCGTATTGCATGGACCGTACTAAGGCTTTATGTTTCAAACACGGAGGCAAACCGTGCTTCTTCGATTTTTATCGATAATTTCTGCCGAAGGATCATCCGTACCGGAGGAACCGGAATGCTTTTCGTACGGAAGTTGTGGAGAAGGCCAATCCACCCCTAAGGTGGCCCGGATATACGATATGGGAAGAGGTAAAATATTTATCAAGTGCTATCGAAGAGCCTGCTAAGGGGTACAAGTATGACAGATTTTGTTGCATCCATATCTGGACGAAGAGGAGTATATTCTGGGATCTGCCATATTGGAGCACCAATCTGATCAGACATAACCTTGATGTCATGCATATCGAGAAGAATGTGTTTGATAACATAATTAATACTGTAATGGAGGTAAAGGAGAAGACGAAAGATAATCCGAAGGCCAGGTTGGACTTAGAAGAAATATGTAGACGTCCTGCATTGCATTTGATAGAGGAGGGAAATGAAAAGTTAAAGCAACCTAAGTCAGTTTTCTCACTGGAGAAAGAGGATAAAGGGAGACTTTGTAGGTGGATTCAGGGTCTAAAGTTTCCAGACGGGTATGTTTTAAACTTGAGCAGATGTGTCGACCTCAAGGAGAATAAACTAGCGGGTATGAAGAGCCATGATTGTCACGTATTAATGGAGAGGTTAATTCCGATTGCATTTCGGGAATTCTTACCGCAGGTCGTTTGGGATCCATTGATAGAGCTCAGCATATTCTTCAGAGATCTTTCTTGTACTAAGTTGCTCGTCGATCGTCTAGAAAAGCAAGAGAAGAACATTACGGTAACACTATGTAAGCTCGAGAAGGTGTTTCCTCCTGGATTCTTTGACTCTATGGAGCATTTGCCAATTCATCTTTCCTATGAGGCACGTGTTGGTGGTCCTGTCGGTTATCGATGGATGTATCCCTTCGAGCGACATCTGAATCACCTAAAGAGAAAGGTAAAAAATAAGGCACAGGTTGAGGGCTCTATTTGTGAAGCTTATGTTCTCGAGGAGATTACAAACTTTTGCTCGACGTATTTCAAACTGTATGTTGCTACTAGTAGAACGAAAGCTCCGAGAAACGACGACGCATATCAGGAATCTAATGATGCAATACTCAAAGTATTCAATGCGTCCGGAAAGCCTTCGAGAAAAATAAAGAAGAGATATTTGAATGACGACGAGCTAAAGGCTGCTCAGTTGTATATATTACTCAATTACGACGAGGATGAAGTGGAGAAGATAGAGGGGTAAGTAATTAATACGTTCATGTTTACATCATCTCAATGTAATAGTATAAGATATTATTATGCTACTAATCAGCAGTTGCTTCATTATTTTTCAGCACATATAATGATGAGTTGAGGTCGGTTAGACCCTACATAACAGATGAAGAAGTAGAACAAGAAATGAGATGCCATTTTCCTTCTTGGTTGAGTGCATATGTAAGATGCTTGGTAATTACTTTTTAATTCTGCACTTGGAAAACAAATAACTTACTATCGCTACTTTGGTATTTAGGTCGATCGTCTAATAACACCCGAGACTGAATCTATTAGAACTCTAGCCAAGTGACCAATTACTGCCGTTAAAATATAGCCAAGTTGCTGTGTGAATGGGTTCTGGTTCAAGTCAATAAATGCTCCTATCAGAGACAGCTTTCTGGATCTTGATTCCACGAAAAACAGTTATTTGTGTATCAAATCTTCGAACTACAAAGACATCGATCCAAGCAATGATTTCTTTGGTATCTTACGAGAGATTGTGGAGTTGACATATAATTATGGCACAGAACCTTCTAATATCGTGCTATTCAAGTGTGAATGGTTTGATCCGATTCAAGATCAAGGTTGGAAAATTGACAAGCATGGCCTTATGGATATAAACTACAAGCGTAGATATCAAGGCTACGAACCATTTGTCCTATCAAGTCCGGCTCAGCTCGTGTACTTCACAACTTATCCTAGACGGGGGACAGCGAGGTCGGATTGGTGGACAGTATGCAAGACTAAAGCTAGAAATACCTTTGACATTGACGAAATAACTTATCAGGAGGACGATCTACCTCTTGTAACAAATATTGTAGATGTGGACTCAACGGAAGTTACTCATTACACGAGTAATAATGTAGAAGATGTAGAATTATCCGAAGAGTAAGGCAAAGTAGATGAAAGTAAAGACGAGGAGGAGGAAGAGGAAGAGGAGGACGAGGAAGGCGAACAAGATAAATTTTCTGAAGATGATTGAAAATAAAATATTTTGCCTGTAGAATGTAACTATATTTTGACTGTAGAATGTACTATTTTAATGAATATATGTATTATATTTTGACTATAGAATGCTTTGAGATAAGCATCATATTTTAACTGTAGAATGTACTATATATTTGTGTTTTTCTATATTCATCATATGTTGTTATCAGGTATAATAGGACGACGCGGAGGATTCGGCAGGTCCCGAGGAAGACAGAGTGCTCCTCCGGTACTGCTTACTGTTGGTTCCGTATCATCGTCGCCCAGTACCCCAGTATATCGATCACTCACATCCGACTGTTGGGACGAGTAGTTCTATGTGTGATAGTACTCCCTCGTCCAGCGTTCCTCCTGCTGACGGAACCATGGAGACAGATGAGCATGTCAAGGAGGTCGTGCCCACGTTGTCCCAGCATCAGTAGGATCCTCCATGCGCACCTCCGGAGGAGACGTGACAGAGATTTGGGCCGACAGTACAAAGTAAGTCAATTAGATGGTTTAGCTTAATATATATTGTGTATTTCTTTATTCATCATATATTGACTTTTTTGATCAAAATAATTATCTCTGTATAGATATCGTCCATCGTCGGTTCAGAGACGCATAGGCCAATTTCCGAGGAACAACTACGATAGCCCTTGGATCAACTACTCTGAGGCTCCGGAGGAGAGAAAGATATTCTGGTTTGCGCACTTCCAGGTAAAAGTATATTAAATAAATTCTCTAATTTATGCATATTATATAACTTATCCGTGATGCTCACTTACTAAATTATTTATTGTAGCAAACGTATTTCTATCCTCCGCACCGGGCCAAGTTGATCGAGCGGCTCTTTCCTACCGTTGCCGCCAAGCTTATCCGAGATGCTCTGGATGACCAAAAGGCTCGTGATCGTACTGGAAAACTGATCCAAGGTTGGATCACGCCTGAGCAGTGAACTGCGATGAGGGCTAGATTCGACGACCCGAGCTACAAGGAAAGGTCTGAGAAGGCCAAGGCGGCTAGGCGGAATGCTGCCAAGTGGTGTGGTGGCTCGATTCCGATGACGGAATATTTTCGTCGTTTGGTATGTTTTTTCTTTTAAAATATATTATTTTAATGTAAGTACCATAAATGGTAGTAGAAAAAAATGTTTAAGTTTATTACTAAATAATATTTTTTTAACAGGTACAGAGGGGTGAGGATGCAAACATGGTGACCGTCTTCTTGGCCACCCATCGCAAGGAAGGAAATCTCATTGATGAGAGGGACTCGCAGACCTATGTAAGTATTACTTTACTTTGTGTTAATTTTAATATAAATTAGGCAATTATCAAGTTTCCAAACCTTTCTAGGCCGAGTATCTTAGGCTGCGTGAGCGGGCGGCTGCTAGTGCACCTACACCTGGAGAGGCTGGTACTTCCTCGCAGCCCGCTCCAGCTCCGTTGGCGGACGACCTGTGGGTAACCGCAGCTGGTGGTCTCCAGAGGGGTACGTACTACGGTACGGGATCCTATGGCGTCCTGGTTGCGACGCGGTCATCTAGGGCCTCCCCGATAGCTGTGCATTCCACACAGTCCTCGTAGTCGTCGCCCAGAGTCCAGGAGGCCGTTGACCATCAAATTGTGTCTCTCCGTGACGAGTTGCTGCGAAGGTTGGAGAAGCAGCCCCGGTCCCAGCCGCAGGCGGACGATCTGACGCTCATCGCACGATTCGATATGCTCGACCGCAGCATCACGGAGCTCCGAGATTTGACAAATGATATTAGAGCCTCGACAGACCGCAACATCATGGAGCTACAGGCATCACAGCTATCAATGGGCGAGAGGCTGACGATGATGCAGGATTCAATGGTTCATAGCAGTACGAGACTGTTATCTACCATGGATTCTTACAACCAGCGACTCGCAGACTTGGAGCGGGTACGGCCTCCTGGTGCGCCTACATCGACGCAGACTCCACCGACGTCACTGCCTTCTCCATCAACATCGGTATCGATTCCACGGGACCAGTATGAGCTGTTCTTATCCTTTATGTGCGCCGGTGGTCAGCCTCCTGCAAATTTGCAGTAGTATATCTAGTTGCTGGATATTTATATTTTTTTTTATTATTTAGGATGAGATTATATGGATATATATTTACGGTATTCTTTACGATGAGATTTGCTAGATGCTTTCTTTTCTTCAAATTTTATTATATTATTCATATTAAATATGTTATTTTACTGGTATTGAGTGTTCAACCCAAGGGAGTTGGCAAACCCAGAAATTCAACGGAGGATTGATCCGGGTATATTTGTACAAATTATGATTTAATAAACTGCAGGAATAATAGTTTGGAAATAATTCAGTATTCTTTTTTTTATTTTTTCTGTAAAATTAGCGAGCGACGTTTTGCAACGTTTAGCGACGTTACTACACGTCGCTAAATATGTCGCTAAGTTGCGACGTTACTACAAGTCGCTAATGACGTCGCTAAAAATGTCGTTGTACGTCGCAAATTGCTGACATGGCAGTATTTCCAGATCATTAAAGACGTTGTTGTAACATCGCTATATAAGTCGCTAATTAGCGACGTTTAGCGACGTTAATTAACGTCGCTAATTAGTAACGCTGCGTCGCTAAACGTCACAAATTTTAGCGACACATTTAAGTCGCTAAAAAACGTCGGCATAGCGACGTTTAGCGACATTTTTTTCTTTTAGCGACTTGCTTTGTTCCGACTTCTTTAAAACGTTGCTAATTACGTCATTAAATGTGATTAGCGACATTTATTGGTCATTTAGCGACGTTTTCAAATGTCACTAATTTGACTTTTTTTGGTAATGAAGGGACCAGGTCCTCAGAGGGACATAACAAGTTACATAGAAGCATGCCATAAAGTAAATATTGAATAAATAAAAGGGGTGTGCTAACCATCTAAGTGAATGCAATTTGAGGACAACTTTGGTACGTATGGGTAGGCGTAGGCATAACGTCCAACGTTCTCTAGAGTGTGGTATCTGCAACGTCCATCATTCCGAAGAATGAGGTATCTGTAAAATCACCAAGTAACGTCCAACACTCTAAGGAACGTGGTATTTGCAAAATATATATACGTCCGTATTGCTCCGAAGAATGCGGTATTAGCAATAAAGGAGGTGAGTGTCCCATACGTCTACTAGTCATCCTCCCCTCCCAATGATCTATGCATGTTGTATTCACAACACGCTTTAGCTACTACGCCGAGACGAAGTGCAAGTATCGGCGTCATAACTTTGGTTCATAGTCTATCGTTAGAACAATAGCCCAACCTACCAAACAAGGACAAGGATTGGACCATCGTACCACTATAGTCTATGCTCCGACTGCTAATAACTGCTAAGTCTTCTAACATGCATCACTATTAGCAGTTATACCCTATTCGTTGCACGACCTACACGTACAGGTGGCCAGCCGAATACGCAAGTCCGTGCCGGTAGTTGACTCGCTTATTATGCCCTTGCTGATGAAACAATATATATTTATAATATCATGTGTTTAAGAATTTGGAGGCTTTTTCGATGCACAACCCAAATATAATTACTTAACACGTGACATGATATGTCGTACCTCGGCGCACATTAAATCATGAATAATTATCAGGCAATAGTAGTATCAGCCAGGATACAGTATGGGAGTCCAATAACCAATTATATATTGGGTCACGAAAGAACAAGAAATATTCAATCAAAACAAGCAAAGACGTATGGGTCTCTAGGCTGCTTGGGTCTCTAGGCCGCATGAGAAGTCGAGGCCACATATAAAGTCAAGCCGCATGATAAGTCCTGGTCGCATATAAAGTCAAGCAGCATAAAAATTCCTGGCCGCATATAAAGTCAGGCCACATAAAAAGTCCGGGTCGGATATGAAGTCAGGCCGTATTAAAAGTCCTGGCCGCATATGAAGTCAGGCCGCATGAACCACTTGACCGCATGAACTAATTGGTCGTATGACAAGTCCTGGCCGCATGCTCAGGGTTAAGGTCTACTTCTTGGGACAAGTGATGAAGTGACATAAAATAAATGATGTGTCAGAGATGTGACATAAAGTGACTGATGTGACAATACAATAATGTAAACCCCCTCACCCAAAATTAGGTCTACTTGGCATAGATAGAGAAATTAGGGCTAGTTTGTATCCAATTAAAAATAGGACACGGCATTTTATTTAATTATACAAGATTTATATCACGTAGTGCACCTTACCGTTGCTTCGATAATTGGAGCACTACACTAGCTTTTACCTTCCAACAAATTTCACACCCTTGCCTAGACATGACCACCATCTATTCTGACCTTTGTGTAACTTATAATTATGCTCTCTTGTGCTACATTTTAGTCGCACAATATTCGTCACGGACGTTTATATTTAATTCTAAATAAATACGACTTTGTATCCTTGTGCGTTCCAATCGAATTGGAGACACAATCTTGACCCATTTCGTGCAACCCAATTTATGATAATATTCTACCCTGAGTCTTCTATGTCCATGATACTTGTGTCCCACCAAATTTTATTCCCATGTACTTCTAATTAATTCCAGAACACCTTGCGCATTAATTTTAATTAATTTAATCCGAATTCCGTCTTTGTGCAATTTTCTAATTGTTGGGCACTTTTATGCAAAAGTGCATTAAGGTGTCCACACCATTGACAATATATAAAGAAATCTATTTTTTCCCTTCATAGGAATTTTTCCATAATTGTCGGAATGTGCAACGCGCAACATCGCCCTCTTTATTTTAAACCTATCCTTGTATTTAAACAATGCAAATTATAGCCCTCCCCTAATGGGCTTAGTCTAATATTGGGCTCAATGTGTCATGACAATCCAAAGGGTCCACTAGTGACAAGTCCAAATAAACATATGATAGCCCACTAACAAATAATCAAATAGCACTACATAATATAATAATTAGTAATACATAATATAAATAATTAATCACTAATTAATAAATATTCTAAAGGACCAAAATATTCTCATCTAGAAATGTGGTAGTGACAACTTGATTGTAGCATGCACCCGGGTGTCCTATATTAAATGTTGTATCAAAATCAGAGAGTCCGAATAACATGTGTCTTGGCCAGTACTTAAATGTACACAAGGAAGTCATTTAACATGTTCTTAGGGTCAACATGGTCAAGGTAAACACGGGATAATCCACAGTGTCCTAAGGTCGTACAATATAAATACATATATAGTCATAAGCACGTAATTACTTATATAATACATCCATCCATATATATATATATATATATATATATATATATATATATATATATATATATATATATATATATATATCACTTTAATTCTAATACGCGTATGTGTACGCGTACAAGTCATTGGGTTCACCGACTCGGGGTCATATAAATATTCCTTTACTTTGCTTTTTTCCCTTTTCACAAAACCCAAAACCAACCTATACCTAGCCGACTCAACCACCCTCTCCTGTGCATCTTCTTCTTCCCGAAGCCTGAGGCTCCGCCGACTAGAGTTGAACCCCCGCATGGCCTGGCCGACCACCCCGCCAGAACCTCCTCCCTCTTCTCTCCTCCATCACCCACCAGCACTGCTGTACGACCACCAGCACGACCACCATTACCACCAATGCCGCTCACCACAACCCTTCCTTCCTCCTTCTTCTTCTCTGGTCCCCATCTACCGCTGAGCCGACCAACCTCGCCGGAGAAGCTCGCCTGGCCGCCGAGTCTCCACTGCATAGCAGCAACCCACCTTCATCCCGCCGCATCTCCCCTCAACCCGACTGAAAACTAACCACCCCGAGCCTTCTTCCTCCCCCTCCCGAGCCACCAGAACTCGACCCCGCTGTTATCGACAGGACCTCGAGCCTCCGCCATTGACGACCGATCCACCATCATTACACCACCAGCAACACCACTAGCAACACCACCGCCACCCGACCTCGTCCCTCGTCACTGTCCTCTCCTTCCTCCTCCCTAAGTAACACCACCACCACTTTCCCTCATCCTTGACCTCGACCCAGCTCCTCCCTGTCATCGACCCCTTCCTCCCTGCTCGTCTCCAGCTTGGCCGGACCCCTGGCCGGAGAGCATCAGCCCATCCTCACCATCAACCTATGAACATCATCACCATCAACCTATGATCATCATCACCATCATCATCATCAACCTATGATCATTATTATCATCACCCTATCATCATCATCAATCACCATTCATCATCATCGTCCTCGTCATCACCATCGTCCACGTCGTCATCCTCGTCATCACCATCACCCACATTATCATCCTCGTCATTGTCACTTCCCAATTCTAGAAAATAGGGTTTTTTTTTTATTTGGTAAATTGTGTATTGTACATAAATAATTAAATTTATATTTAATTGATGGTTGTATTATTTTTATTTGATTGTTTTAGGGTTTTGGCTAGTCTGGACCCATGTCAGACCCTAGTGGACCCATGTCCGACCCAACCCACACCCTTGTGAGACCTATTTTTGGGTTTAGATTATTTATTATATTTTATTTTAGTTAGTTGGAGAGATTGGGAGTTAGTTTGAGTGCTTTTGGAACTCTAAACCAAAAATCTAAGTTTGCATCCTAAAGGGGAGGGCATTTTGGTCATTTGGAGACTATGTTAACCCTTATTTCTTGCTATGGCAGCCCCCCCCCCAACCATTCCAGACCCGCACACACAGCCCCCCCCCCTCTTCTTCATCACTTCTTCTTCTTCTTCTTCTTCTTCTTCTTCTTCTTCTTCTTCTCCACGCCTTCTTCTTCTTCCTTTCTTCTTCCAATTTTCTACTTCAAGTAAGTATTCTCATATCCATCTCTTCTTTCTTCCATTTTTTCCTTTTGTGTGAACCCTAACCCTACATTCTTCCCCAACCTAGGTGTTTAGAGCCTAGACTTAGTGTGGAGGCTAGATTTGGAGGCTTGGAGCTTGAGGAATGTGATTTCAAGATATTTGGAGACTTTGGCCTTGGGATTCCAACTCCCAAGAGGTAAACCCTAACTTTTCTCTTACTAATTACTCTTATGTAGTGTAATTAGTGGTTTAGAACCTTCCTAGACCCTAAGGCTACCCGTGGGAGGAAGTTGTAACTAGTTTGGTTATGTTTGGAGACTTTGACACTAGGTTTTGTGTCAATTTCAGGTGGAATCCGAGATTGGCCCAATTTTGGGTGATGCCCTAGGTTAGACAGACCTAGGTAGATGTTGTCGGGTGTCTAGAGGGTTAGTGCGTGTCTCCGTTCGGACACGTGAAGTCGTATCGCGGAGAAATAGGCATTTCGGACGTTTTCGGGGTTTTGATCGTCGCCGGTTCTAAGTGCGTGCGTGTTTTTGCCACGGTGTAAACCCCTTCGATTAATTCTATAGATAGTCAGGTTTGGATTGGAAAATTTTGGATTTAGCAGCAGATATTGAGGTTTAGAGTAGAGTTAAGTTTGACTATTATTTTAATTCATTTAATTAAAACCCTTTGCGCGCCCTATCAATGCTAAATTATTCGGAGCCTAATATCAGCCCATAAATTCCATCGGATTATTGTACTTTTGACTTGACTCGCCAAATTAGGCACTGGACTTTTTCGTCACTCAAAATCATATTTCCTTGTGCCCTAAATTAATTGCACAATTTTCTGTAACCGAAATCCCATAATTAAATTCCGGGTCAGACACATGTGTCGTTACCCTCAATTTTGAGATACCAACTTAACCCGTTGAGCCGGGCCAACTAAAGGGTCCAAGACTGACTCTAAGCCTCCACTATTTTTGACTTTTGCGTCATTTCTGGATTTTGACCCCATGTGCCTCCATTTAATTTAAAAGCGCGGGACACCTTAATTCTATTTAAATCGGGGATACCAATTTTGCCAAATCCTATTTTAATTCCCAATTAATCCCAATGCCCATGAAATTAAACCCGTGCCTCACCCACACTACTCCCTCACCATGCAAATTACCAAACACAATTTTTTTTACTATTTTTGCATCATTTTATGTGTCTGTGCAATTTCCCGAATTTAAGGGGCTAAGTTATAATTTATAAATTTAGGTGTCCTCACCCTATTGGCCATGACCAAATGGAGAGCTTACCTTATGTTGACCGTAGTCAACATTTCCTCCTTCCTTTACATGAAGAAACTAAGTCTTCATATGGTATCTTAGCCCTTCATTTTAAATGGGCTAATCTACACCCTCCACCCAACAACCCCACTCCCTATAAAACCATCACCATCACCCTCACATTAAAACAAGCAGGCCCTAATCCCTAGGTGAGGAAAACCCCTCCCCCTCTCTCTCTCCTCCTTCCTCTACATAGGAATCCGAACCTCCCTCCTCCTTATATTTTTTTTTTCTTTCTTTCTTCTACTTCTTCCTTTATCCTTCCTGGAGGAAAGCTCCTGTGCAGCCCGTACTCCGGCCTGACCCTGCTCCGCCCCTCCAGCGCACCGGCGCAGCCCAGCTTCGGTCGAGACTCTTGCTTGCTGCTCCGGCCGAGAACCGCACCGCACTGTTGTCCACGCCCCAGCCGAGCCGCCTCCGCGAGCTGTTCGCCACCCACACCCTGGCGTCGAGCTGCCCCTCCAGCATTGCCACATCCCGACCCCGCTGCTCTTCGACAGCACTCCGGCGCAGAGCCGCCGCTGTTCCGACGTCGGTCCTCCCTCAGCGGCTCCGGCCAAGTGTTGCTCGACTCGGCTATGCACTGACTGCTCCGGCCAGTGCAGCCTCGACTCGACAGTGCGGCTGACTGCTCCGGCCAGTGCAGCCGTCGGCTCGGACTGTGCCAACCCGCGTCGAGCTACCCCCATTCTCCTCTGACCTCCACTGCCTCACCCAGCCCAGCCTCTCCACCGCGGCTTCACGATCTACCACCACACCTCCGGCGGCCGAGATTCCCTCCGGCAACCAACGGATCCTCCATCCTCCATTGCTAACACTACCACGACAACCTCCACACATCATTACCACCTCACCCGCACCTATCCAACCTCTTCCTCCACCATTGCGTCGACGTCGAAGCTGCACTTCTAGGCACCACAGACCAGCCCTTGACCCAGAGTTCAAACTCCCCATAACAGACGAGCTTGAGTGTCGTCGAAGCAGCTCCGTTCTCGCCAACCTTTGTGGGACGCCCCCGCGACGCAGCGACTCAATCTCGACGAGTCTTCTACCTTTGTAAGCCCTCGAACCCATAACTTCTTGTACTTCCTTCATTTTTTTTTGTTTATTCATTAATACATAGGTTCAAACTTATCTTCACCGATACGCTAGGAATAAAATACCTGTAGCATATGAGTCCTAGAATAAGTGAACTAGAGAAGTATAAAGGAAACCAACATGAGTATATATGCTATAGTGAAGCCCGAATGTAGGTAAATGGGCAGGAGAAGTGATTCCTTGCGACTGTAAGAAGGTTGGTGCATATCCTAGGGTTATAGATATGTGGAAAATAAGAGGGATCATGAGTGAAAAATTTTAAATTAATGAAGGGTGATTATTTAAGATCTTTGTATGTTCTTCTTGGTGGGTCTTAAAGAAGAACTGTGTATATAAGCAAGGACTAAATGATATTTGGTGGGGGTAAATATGATGTATAATGGGAGAATGGAAATCCATGTGACAATATAGGATAGATAGGGTGACTGTGGGTATACTTGTATTTTTACGTGTTTTGATCTTGTAAGGAATGTCAGCTTCCCATGTTCTTTCAATATGCAAATCAAATAGGAAGGGTGAGTTGGAAGGACAAGGGAAAATAATACCTTGCATGCTACTATGCACCCCACAGCTACGTAGGGACCAAGCAAGGAATGGAGAAACCAGTAGACATAGATGTAGCTTATCAGTAGTATATTTATAGTCTACTATTAGTTAATTAATTCCTTAATTTATCTTTAGGTACTACGGGACCTGAGGACTTGGACGTGGTACCGGGACCCCGTCACTAGCAGCCGTACGCAGGCAAGTGTACCTTGCCACCCTGTATTTTAGTTTATAGATATTTATTGTTTTGTTATGTACATTGTGCCCGTATTTATGTTGACATTTGATACTTCGCGTCCGGTTCACAACCGGATGAAGATGTATGTCGTAACATCTTAGAAAGATTGTTGGATGTTTTATAGCATCTCGATATGTGTTCCTGAGTATATCGATATCCCAGGACACACTCATACACTGTGATCGTGCTAAATTCCTGTATCCTGATACTGACATCATGATCAGAGAATGGGACGACCTTAGGGTCGCGTTAGTTGAGTTATTTATGTGTGTCGAGACTCTAGTTAGAGGTTCAGGTTCAGCGCACCATCGTTGACCACTTGGGAAGGGGAAGACAGTTACCTGACGTTTGGGCTCCTCTGCACGCGCTTATATATGTATATGTAGTGATACTGTATTCTGGAGTAGTTGTATCATCCGTGTGTCTCTGTGCTCGGAGCTATGGTACATCTCGTGTGTCTCTATGTTCGGAGCTACGGTTTTATTTTAGAAAGCCCACACGTCGAACATTGTCTTTAAACTGTGTCACACTAGTTTGGTTATGATAGAGTACCCTGTCGTGCACTTGTACTTTCTGTTACTTGGCTTGTTGTATTTTTGTACCTTGTTACGTCCCTCTGAGGACCTGGTTCCCTGCCAGTTTTGCAGCATAGGTGATTACGGAGCATTTTGGAGTTGCTGTTGGAGTTGCATGTCTTGTGGGCATGGTACCAGGTACTCACATTATATCTACCAGCATTACGGTTATTTTATATTGTTTATTTCATCTACTGTTGTAGCCTAGTTTTTATGGACTCATACTTCTTCTCGAGTCTATTCGAGTTAGTGTGTTATTGGGCGGCCGACTCTAGCACATATAGCTCTTTCTTGTATACAGCTGTACATTGTGGATTGAGACATAGAAGTTTATATTTATGGGATATCTAGATAGTGCCCTTTTATATTACAGCTTATACGTATTCGAGTCAGACCAGAGTCTGGTCAAATGCGTAGCTGGCGTGTCACGTATTCCTGGTCCTACGTATTTTGGGACTGGATCGTGACATATTTTTGTGGTGGCCCATGCAGGTCCGATTTAAATCATCTTGGTCACCTGAATGTGCCAAGCGATCCTGCAAATTAGGAATAGATGTTATGATTGTTGAATAGGATCTCAATTCATAATCGATTTTTTAAAAAAACTTGTTGTATGTGATTATCGCCCTTGGACTTCCAATTTGCATTCGTTCAATCTTCTTCGATTATCCTTGTTTCTCATCCCCTATTGTTTGGGAAGACGAATGCTTGTGACTGATGATTTCCCTCCAAAAGAAAATCGAAGACCAGACGGCAGAAGACAGAATTCGTATACCTTTCTCTGAGAAGATTGTTACCTTGTCAGGATAGATTGATGGGTTCTTTGGATTCTAGATCTAGTATGGAAGGTTGGCAAGAGAGTTGGACCCAGTAGTACCCTACCCGTGCATGAGGTAACAGTGATCTTGGAAGTACTGAGAGCTAGAAGGATTGGTGATCATAACCTAGAATGATTTATGGGAATGCATAGCCTGATGATGGAAACTAGTGGTTGGATATGATAGCAATACCAGGAATGATATTATGGACTAAGAGGAGATAAAATTTCAAGCTCTCACTTGGAAGATGATGATTTAATACCAGAAATTTTAGTAGGTGCTTGGGTGACATCATTATTATTATTGCACTATGTGACTTGGACAGATAAATAACGAAAAGAAGGAATTTTAGGAATAGAATTTTAGGGAAAACTTTGAGGAGAAGAGAATTATACATTAGGCAAGGAAAATTTTTCTTTTGAGGATTGATGTTGGAAACAGAACGGGAGAAATTATTTTGAGGTTGTCTAGACTATGACCTTATCCTAGACATGGATTGGTTGAGCCAATACCACGCAACGCTTGATTGTCGTCGTGGTTGTGTCACCTTTTGACCATCGGATTACCCTGAGTTTGAGTTTTTAGAGAGCCTGGAAGCATGATGTCCACCTACCTTTGAGGCACACATTACAGAAGGGGAACCAGTGTACCCCGCATTATACCAGAGTTTGCAGATATGGTTCTAGAGAATCTTTCCGGCCTGCCACCTGACAGAGAGATAGAATTTGCTATAGAGTTTACTCCAAGAGCGGAGCCAATTATTTTTCCGTCTTCAGACTAGCACCGAAAGAGTTGGTTGAGTTGAAGGTCCATAGTAGAGGATCACCTAGACAAGAGTTTCAGTCGGGCTAGTGTTTCTCCATGGGGAGTACCCATCATATTGTACCGAAAAAGGATGGGACGGTACGTTGCGTATCGATTACAGGGCGTTAAGTGCTGTAACGATAAGAAACAAGTACCCTATGCTACGCAACGATGATTTACTTAATTAGCTTAGCAGCGCATTTTGTATTCACAGAGATCGATCTCAGATCAGGCTAACATCAGATCAAGAGAGAGGACATCCCGAAGACGGCCTTTCAGACAAAGTATGGCCACTATGAGTTTTTAGTCATGCCGTTTGGTTTAACCAACGCGACAGTAGTAATTATAAGCCTAATGAACAATATTTTCCACCAGTACTTAGATAAGTTCATGGTGATAATTATCGATGACATATTGGTATGTTCCAAGAGCCAGGAGAAGCATGAGAGACATCTCAGGATCGTGTTGGAGACGCTGAAACAGGAGAGACTATATGCCAAGCTCAGCAAAATATGAGTTATGATTAGATAGAATAGATTGTCTACGCATCAGGACGACTAAGGGTTCATGAGAAGAACTATCAGACACACGATCTAGGGCTAGCTGCAGTAATATTTGCACTAAAGCGATGGCGACACTACCTTTATGTAAGCCCCTGATTTTCAGGAATTATTAATTTGGACTTTTTACAATTTTCTGGAATTTTTCGGGATTTTTCTGTAATTAAAACCTAGGCTCTTGGTAATTAAATAATTTTTATTTGCTGTTAATTACTATTAAAATATTATAAAAATAATATTTTTTGGTGTAAAATAAAAAACTGGACTTAGGATAATTTTTCTGGAATTTATTGGGCCCCGGACCTATTTTTAAACACCTAAAAACTATTCATTATTTATTTAGTTATTTATTTATTTAATTATTTATTTAATTTAACCTAACGGGCCCAGCCCACCAAATCGGCCCAAACCCTCGGCCCATCCCATTGGGCTACCGGGTCGGGTCGAGTCCACCCGCACCCGAACCCGCGCCCGTGACCCGTTCCCCTTTCTCCCCCCAGCCTGACCCGTTCTCCGCGTCCCCCGCCGGAGCCGCCGCCTCCGGCCACGTGGCGCTCCGCCCGGCCACCTCGCCCGCACCCCACGGCCACGACGCCACCTCCTCCACCTCTCCCGGCCTCTCCCTCTCCCTCTGAACCTATAAATTCCCCCCCCCGAGCTCCTTCTCCGGCCACCTCCCCTGCCCTAGCCCTAATTCCGGCCACTCCCTCCGGCGCCGACCTCCACCTACTTCCCTCCTTCTTCTCCGATCATCCCCCTCTCTCCCCGCCGTCACCGCCTCGAGCAGCCCCGTCCAGCTCCCTCCTCTGCCCGACTCCTCTTCCCCACCACCAACAGCAGTCAGCAGCGGCCGCCCCGCCCGCCTCCGGCCGCCGTGCCCGCAGTGCCGCCTCGGCCCAGCCTCGCCGGCACCGCCCCCAGCTGCCCTCGACCGCCTCCGGCCTCCCCTCGCCGTCCTCCGGCAGCTACCACCCTAAACCCTAACCCTAGTTCGTGTCGGACACGTGTCAGACACGTGTCGGACACGAGATTTCCGAGTTTTTTTGGACCCTGTTCAGGTACGTGTATCTCCCTGCTCGTTTACCTGTTTCTGATTTCGTCCTTTGTATCGCGAAGCCTGCATGACCTTCTCGATTCCCGGGCAAACCGCTCGGTGCATCGCGTCCTGTGGCGATCGCGAACCGCGATACAAAAACAGGAAAAATAACGACCCAATTTACCCCAGAACTGGGTACGTCCCGCCAAACGGGACGACTTGGTCACACGCGGTCTTCACAGATACGTGCGCATCGTCGATACGGACGTGTGGAATTTTGCGAAAGTCGATTCGGATGTGCGTGTACACCGGAATCAACGCGTATCCGCGGACACCGTCCCGTATCCGCCCTTCCTGGAATACGTCATAACTTTGTGTACACACGTCGGATCGAAAAAAAACTTACGCCATCGGACTCGTAGCGATACGCTGGTCCTGTGACCCAAGTTTGGTTCGATTCTGAGAACGTTGACAGAATCGCATGTCGTGGGCCCCACAAGCTCCACTCGACGGGCGATTTTGTGATCGGCTCATCGGAATCCAATTCTGAAAGTTCCGTTGGGTTCGTATCATCGTTCCTGACCTGTTGATACTAAGTTTGGTGAATTTGGAGACCTTTGACCCTGACACGTTTTTCGGTGCATAGCGGGCCCACATGTGGATTCCGTTTTGACCCGAAATTGTCGTTTTGCCCTTGTCTCTAAATTGGACTCAAGGACAGACGTTTCTAGCTATTTGATATCTTCTTAGCATGATGGTAATATTTATTTCAGCATCCGGAGATATTTCTGGAAATTTCTCGAGAACAGAACCGTAGTTGGAATACAAACATCAGGCAAGTACCTGCATTTCAAGTTTATTCTTTATATTATGATAATTAGATCCTTGCTCTTCTAGCACCATTTGATGATTACACTTAGTGTTAGGATTTGGAGTTCATGTCTTGCTTTTCGTGTCGGGAGGGAGAATACTAGGAGGCATGTAGTTTACCCTTCCCCCTGTCCTGACTGATAGCTGTTGGTACGCGACTGTACCATCAGCCGGATACTCGATTATTCCTGACTGATAGCCGTCTATGACGTGCCTGATTAGCCTTATAACCCCCTACATGCCAACTATGTATTCTAAATACAAAATCACACACACATAGTTTCTTTTGCAGTTCTATTTTCTTGTCTGATTATAATCATGTTTTACTCATGTCTCTGACTTATAGCATTTAACTCTTAGTTAATTTTACTACTTATTATGCATATTCTTATCATGATACTTAGTCAGTTTTTACTACTTGTCATAATTATTTAGTTTAAGCTTTGTTGTGTATTGGTACTTTGCTCCTTTCCTGACTGGATCCGTTGATATTAGGCGATGATGAGGACTATGCCCCCACCTTTTATGGCCCATATGGCGTAGCAGATGATACATTTGAGGAACCGGTTCCTACTCAGGAGACTACTTTTGAGGAGTAGTTAGCCAGTTAGCTAGTATTTTCTTTCAGCATAATACTCGGGTTTGTCCCCGATTTATCTTCTGGTTCTGTATTAAACTATGGATTTGGATGTCACATTTTATCTTATGAAATCTTAGCATTCCTATTTCCTGTTATTATCCTTGCCTATTTATATTGTGAATGAGCTAGATTTTAAATTACCTGTGAATATGGTCTAAACAGCGTACTACCGCCGACACTGCGGCGTAGGCTGGACGTACTCGCGAACCGGTGCCCGATTCATCTGGGTGCGGGTCGTGACATATTTTTATGGTGGCCCATGCAGGTCAACGACTAAATTGTTCGGTTTTAACTTAGGGACCGAACAAGCCTGCAGTAAGAATAGGATAAGTTTTAGGATCTCATCCACTTGCTTGAATCGTTCTTGACATCTATCTCGGATTCGAATTAATTCCTTGACTTGCATCCTGCCTTGATTCCTGTGTGCCTCTTATCGTTTATTTTGGATACAGAGTAATGGATCTACCAGCAAGCGACGAGATTTCTACAAGATCACCACGAGATGCTGTGATAAACCAACAAGCTCTACCAGCACCCGAACTGAGACCACCCTTGGTACCACAAGCAGCACTCTTCCAAGAAGCCCAGCAGCAGCAGAGGAATCCACCACAAGGACGCGGACAAGCTTTCGCGATGACCGTGGAGAACGCGCAGACTCTTGGAGTAGCTAATGCGCGTAAGTGATTTGTAGCTGCCGTTTCTAGTCTTGTTTTAGCTTGTGCCTATTGGTTCATGACCTCAGCCCCAACCTAGTAATTTTGAACTTGCTAATAACCTGGTATGCTTTATATTTAATAACTGTAGAGATTGTAGATCCTTTTGTTATTGTGCTTATTGTGTGTTGTTTTGTGAACTTGAATAATTTGTACCTCCTTTCATCATCATCTAGCGTACTTAATTTTGCTGTAGTTGACTTATGCTGCTATTCTATAGCCTAGTTTTGCAAGCTTACTCTTTATCGGGCTTGTTCATGACATATGTGTTATTGGGGCCTGATCAACCACACTAATACAAGTGTCTATTCAGAATCAGTGTATTACGGTCTGATCAACCTTAGTGCATTTTGGTTCGCACTTCGCACGACTACTTTACGTGGATTGAGATATATAGTTGACTAGTATACTTGCCCTCTAGATATGTCCGAGCATATCGTATCAGTTACATAACTATACTAATACGAGCATGCGAACAAATGATTACCAGAATAGGATTTCAATCCACCACTGCTTGACAATTCCTATTTGAATTTTTTAAACGCCTTGATCCCGACACTTCTATTCTATTACCTCTCCCTTGAACTCTTTATTATTGATCTCCGCCTTCCCTTATTTCGGAAAAGATGAAACCTCGTGCTTGGTATAAGGTTGATACACGGAGAGTACTAGATATACCCCATAGGCCGATCACATATTTGAGGATTAATGAACTTCAAATTCTTGATATTGATGACCCAATATTTATACCTTAGGTACATGATTTAAATTTGGAATAATGAAGGTAAAATCATCAATTTGAATTTAGAGGACAAAAATATAGAATTTCAGACTTGAACATTGGTGGATTGTATTTAAATTATCTTCAATTTGATGATTGGAATTAAGAATTTAAAATTTGATGGTTGGACTACCTATTTGAAACGTTGAGAATGTGAATGGAGTTTTAAAAGTTGAAGCATACAAAAATTTATAAGTGAAAATGGGAATAATATTGGACTCGGATTACTTCTAGAGGAGATTATGATAGTTAGAGATCGGGAGGTAAAATTTACATGCTTATTTAAATTTTGAAGATGTTATAAAAATTTAATTTAAATTTGGATATGGATAATTTGAGAAAGTGAGAAGAGATAACCATATGTGGAAATTTTGATTGGAACAGTGGTCATCTTAACCTTGAAGTGATTGCAATGGATATGATTAGAATTTTGATTATCGCAAGGAGATTATGATTGACTTGCCTTATGTACATAAAGGATTAATAGATTATGCCATATTTTAATTTCGAGGACAAAATTTTTATAAGTTGGGTAGATTGTAAGCCCCCTGATTTTCAGGAATTATTAATTTGGACTTTTCACAATTTTCTAAAAATTTTCGGGATTTTTCTGTAATTAAAACCTAGGCTCTTGGTAATTAAATGATTTTTATTTGCTGTTAATTACTATTAAAATATTATAAAAATAATATTTTTTGGTGTAAAATAAAAAACTGGACTTAGGGTAATTTTTCTGGAATTTATTGGACCCCGGACCTATTTTTAAACACCTAAAAACTATTAATTATTTATTTAGTTATTTATTTATTTAATTATTTATTTAATTTAACCTAACCGCCCCAGCCCACCAAAGCAGCCCAAACCTTCGGCCCAGCCCATTGGGCTACCGGGTCGGGTCGGGTCCACCCGCACCCGAACCCGCGCCTGCGACCCGTTCCCCTTTCTCCCCCCAGCCTGACCCGTTCTCCGCGTCCCCCGCCGGAGCCGCCGCCTCCGGCCACTTGGCGCTCCGCCCGGCCACCTCGCCCGCACCCCACGGCCACGACGCCACCTCCTCCGCCTCTCCCGGCCTCTCTCTCTCCCTCTAAACCTATAAATCCCCCCTCCCCCCGAGCTCCTTCTCCGGCCACCTCCCCTGCCCTAGCCCTAACTCCGGCCACTCCCTCCGGCGCCGACCTCCACCTACTTCCCTCCTTCTTCTCCGATCAGCCCCCTCTCTCCCTGCCGTCACCGCCACGAGCAGCCCCGTCCAGCTCCCTCCTCCGCCCGACAACTCTTCCCCACCAGCAGCAGCAGTCAGTAGCGGCCGCCCCGCCCGCCTCCGGCCGCCGTTCCCACAGCGCCGCCTCCGCCCAGCCTCGCCGGCGTCGTCCCCAGCTGCCCTCGACCGCCTCCGTCCTCCCCTCTCCGTCCTCCGGCAGCTACCACCCTAAACCCTAACCCTAGTTTTGGGTCGTGTCGGACACGTGTCGGACACGTGTCGGACACAAGATTTTCGGGTTTTTTTAGACCATGTTCAGGTACGTGTATCTCCCTGCTCGTTTACCCATTTTTGATTCCGTCTTTTGCATCGCGAAGCCTGCATGACCTTCTCGGTGCCCAGGCAAACCGCTCGGTGCATCGCGTCCTGTGGCGATCACGAACCGCGATCCAAAAACAGGAAAAACAACGACCCAATTCACCCCGGAACTGGGTACGCCCCGCCAAACGGGACGACTTGGTCGCTCGCGGTCTTCACAGATACGTGCGCGTCGTCGATACAGACGTATGGGATTTCGCGAAAGTCGATTCGGATGTGCATGCACACCGGAATCAACGCGTATCTGCGGACACCGTCCCGTATCCGCCCTTCTTGGAACACATCATAACTTTGTGTACACATGTCGGATCGAAACGAAACTTGCGCCATCGGACTCGTAGCGATACGCTGGTCCTGTGACCCAAGTTTGGTTCGATTCTGAGAACGTTGACAGAATCGCGTGTCGTGGGCCCCACAGGCTCCACTCGACGGGCGATTATGTGATCGGCTCATCGGAATCTAATTCTGGAAGTTCCGTTGGGTTCATATCATCGTTCCTGACCTGTTGATACTAAGTTTGGTGAATTTGGAGACCTTTGACCCTGACACGTTTTTCGGTGCAAAGCGGGTCCACATATGGACCCCGTTTTGACCCGAAATTATCGTTTTGCCCTTGTCTCCAAATTGGACTCAAGGACAGGCGTTTCTAGCTATTTTATATCTTCTGAGCATGATGGTAATATTTATTTCAGCATCCGAAGATATTTCTGGAAATTTTCCGAGAACAGAACCGTAGTTGGAATCCAAACATCAGGCAAGTACCTGTACTTCAAGTTTATTCTTTATATTATGATAATTAGATCCATGCTCTACTAGCACCATTGGATGATTACACTTAGTGTTAGGATTTGGAGTTCATGTCTTGCTTTTTATGTCGGGAGGGAGAATACTAGGAGGCATGTAGTTTACCCTTCCCCCTGTCCTGACTGATAGCTGTTGGTACGCGACTGTACCATCAGTCGGATACTCGATTATTCCTGACTGATAGCCGTCTATGACGTGCCTGATTAGCCTTATAACCCCCTACATGCCAACTATGTATTCTAAATACAAAATCATACACACATAGTTTCTTTATCTTGTTGCAGTTCCATTTTCTTGTCTGATTATAATCCTGTTTTACTCATGTCTCTGACTTATAGCATTTAACTCTTAGTTAATTTTACTACTTATTATGCATATTCTTATCATGATACTTAGTTAGTTTTTACTACTTGTCATAATTATTTAGTTTAAGCTTTGTTGTGTATTGGTACTTTGCTCCTTTCCTGACTGGATCCGTTGATATTAGGCGATGATGAGGACTATGCCCCCACCTTTTATGGCCCATATGGCGTAGCAGATGATACATTTGAGGAGCTGGTTGCTACTCAGGAGACTACTTTTGAGGAGTAATTAGCCAGTTAGCTAGTATTTTCTTTCAGCATAATACTCGAATTTGTCCCCGATTTATCTTCTGGTTCTGTATTAAACTATGGATTTGGATGTCATATTTTGTCTTACGAAATCTTAGCATTCATATTTCCTGTTATTATCCTTGCCTATTTATATTGTGAATGAGCTAGATTTTAAATTACCTGTGAATATTGTCTAGACAGCGTACTACCGCCGACACTGCGGCATAGGCTGGACGTACTCGCGAACTGGTGTCCGATTCATCTGGGTGCGGGTCGTGACACTTTATGAAGAGCATGTTGAGATTTATACAAAACACAGAAAGTCTGAAGAATGCCTACACGCGGAAGGAACTCAACATGAGACAAAGGCATTGGCTAGAATTTATGACAGATTATAATATCGAGTTGTAGTACCACTCTGGCAAGGCGAATGCAGTTTATGACTCATCGCCAGTTGTTAAGGGATTTTCAAGAACTCAGGATTGAGATTATATTGCCAGTCATGGGTGGACAGATGGCCAGTCTTGAGGTTCAGTCCATATTTATTGAGAGGATCAAGGCAGCCTTGCCTACAGATACGAGTTGTAGACGATTGCGAGAAAGGACAGAGGCCAACATGCAGACGGGACTCAGGATTCATGAAGACGGAACGTTAAGGTGTGGAGATCGCCTATATGTTTCGAGTGGCGAGCTACGCCAAGAGTTGATGACCGAGGCTCATAGCTCGATTTATTCCATTCATCCCGGGGGTACGAAGATGTACCGAGACTTGAGGCAACATTTCTGGTGGCATGGGATGAAGAGAGAAATCGCAAGATTCGTGGCGAAATATTTAGTTTGTCAGCAAGTTAAAGCTGAACATCAGAGGACTGCAGGATTGTTGCAGCCGCTTCCCATTCTTGAGTGGAAGTGGAAACACATTACCATGGACTCTTCACAGGATTCCCGCGAAGCCCAAGCAGAAAGGATGTAGTTTGGGTTATCGTAGACAGACTCACCAAGTCTACACATTTCTTGCCCTTCAGAGTTGGGCAATCCATAGAGGTACTAGCTGACATGTATATGAGGCGGATAGTACGGTTGCATAGAGTGCTTGTCAGTATCATATCGGATCGTGATTCCAGATTCACGTCGCATTTTTGGCGGAGTATGCAGGAGAGCCTAGGAACTCGTCTTAAGTTCAGCACTGCGTATCATCCACAGACTGATGGTCGGTCAAAGCGTACTATACAAATATTAGAGGATATGTTGAGAGCGTGCATGATTGATTTTTGAGGATCTTGGGCGGACCACCTACACTTAGTGGAATTTTCCTACAATAACAGTTACTAGGCTAGCCTACAGATGGCACCTTATGAGGCACTGTACGGCAGGAAATATAGGTCGCAAGAAATGTAGGTCGCCAGTTTATTGGAGTGACGTGGGAGAGCGTCAGATACTTGGTCCAGAGTTGGTGACACAGACAGTAGAGAAGGTCAAGCAGATTCAGAGCCACCTGCGTGCAGCACAAGACAGACAAAAATATTGTGCAGTTGCGCACCGCAGACCATTGGAGTTCAAGGAGGGTGACCATGTATTCTTGAGAATATCGCCTACTCGTAGTACCATCAGATTCGGAGGCAGAGGCAAGCTGAGTCCGAGGTACATCGGACCTTTTAACATCTTGGAACGAGTTGGCGAAGTGCCTTACCGTCATGCATTGCCTCCATCATTAGAGGGAGTACATAACGTATTTCACGTATCACAGATGAGGAGATATGTCGCAGACCCTAACCACGTGATTGATCATTCGGTGATTATAGTCGGGCCCAGTCTGTCTTACGTAGAGCAGCCAGTAGAGATTCTCGATCACAGCGAGAAGACTTTGAGAGGGCAGACTATTCGACTGGTCAGAGTGGCATGGAAGCACCATTCACCAGGCGAGTCTACTTGGGAACGCGAGAATTCTATTCGGCAGTGTTTCTCGTACTTATTTGAGGAGCTAGGTACGATTTTACGTACGACATTTGATTACTAGTTGTTTTAAAATTCTCGTAGCTATTATCGTGCTTTACTTTTAATTTCGGGGACAAAAATTTTTTAAGTTGGGAAGAATATAAACCCCCTCGATTAATTATATAGATAGTCAGGTTTGGATTGGAAAATTTTGGATTTAGCAGCAGATGTTGAGGTTTAGAGTAGAGTTAAGTTTGACTATTATTTTAATTCATTTAATTAAAACCCTTGGTGCGCCCTATCATTGCTAAATTATTCGGAGCCCAATATCAGCCCATAAATTCCATCGGATTATTGTACTTCTGACTTGACTCACCAAATTAGGCACTGGACTTTTCCGTCACTCAAAATTATATTTCCTTGTGCCCTAAATTAATTGCACAATTTTCTGTAACCGAAATCCCATAATTAAATTCCGTGTCGGACACATGTGTCGTTACCCTCAATTTTGAGATACCAACTTAACCCGTTGAGCCTGACCAACTAAAGGTCCAAAACTGACTCCAAGCCCCCACCATTTTTGACCTTTGCGTCATTTCCGGATTTTGACCCCAAGTGCCTCCATTTAATTTAAAAGCGCGGGACACCTTAATTCTATTTAAATCAGGGATACCAATTTTGCCAAATCATATTTTAATCCCCAATTAATCCCAATGCCCATGAAATTAAACCCGTGCCTCACCCACACTACCCCCTCACCATGCAAATCACCAAATATAATTTTTTTTACTATTTTTGCATCATTTTATGTGTCCGTATAATTTCCCGAATTTAAGGGGCTAAGTTACAATTTATAAATTTAGGTGTCCTCACCCTATTGGCCATGACCAAATGGAGAGCTTACCTTATGTTGACCGTAGTCAACATTTCCCCCTTCCTTTACATGAAGAAACCAAGTCTTCATATGGTATCTTAGCCCTCCATTTTAAATGGGCTAATCTACACCCTCCACCCAACAACCCCACTCCCTATAAAACCATCACCATCACCCTCACATTAAACCAAGCAGGCCCTAATACCTAGGTGTGGAAAACCCCTTCCCCTCACTCTCTCCTCCTTCCTCCACCTAGGAATCTGAACCTCCCTCCTCCTTATATTTCATTGTTTTTTTCTTTCTTTCTTCTTCTTCTTCCTTTCTCCTTCCTGGAGGAAAGCTCCTGTGCAGCCCGTACTCCGGCCTGACCCCGCTCCGCCCCTCCAGCGCACTGACGCAGCCCAGCTCAGGTCGAGACTCTTGCTCGCTGCTCCGGCCGAGAACCGCACCGCACTGCTATCCACGCCCCGGCCTGTCATAACCCGCACCCAGATTTTGGGACACGAGTACGTGGGTACGTCCAGCCTACGCCGCAGCATCGGCGGTAGAATACTGTCTAGGTCACAATACTATCTAATTATTCTCATACGAGCATCCAACTCCATAAGGAATCACAGATATCATAATATAATATGAAATACTCAATCACATAAACTAAAGCACGATAAGATATCGAAGAAATAAATAAATCAAAATGTAACTCAAGTCTAAAATAGAAATAAATAAATCAAAACTGCTAAAAGAAACTAACTAAATAACTAGTGATCCCGACTAGACCTCCCGGGAATCACATATGTGCTACCAAGTCCAAGTTTGCAGCTACTC
This sequence comes from Iris macrosiphon, assembly GCA_036927795.1. Classification (NCBI taxonomy): domain Eukaryota; kingdom Viridiplantae; phylum Streptophyta; class Magnoliopsida; order Asparagales; family Iridaceae; genus Iris; species Iris macrosiphon. The sequence goes on from JAYESA010000007.1 coordinate 151,429,199, forward strand.
TTCCTGTGGTCCATAATATGTCGGACACCAGTCCTCTAAGGCACAGTCTGGAACAATATTCCAGTCAGGATGGAGCAAAGTACATCTCAAATAATAGTTCCAATTAATTGACAAGGACTATAAAACAATAAATAGATGATGCTATATACTGAGAGAAGGCAATAAATAAATGCAATGGCAAAATAAAGAGATAGGCAATATAGGCAATATGGTACAGTCAGTGCATATATGAAATGAAAGGAAAGTGGTAGAAAATCATATACGAGTGATGTGGTATATGAACTAAAATAGAGAACTGTAACTATTCTAAGTGTTTGAAATCATAGTTTCAAAATGTGATCGGCTTGGGAACTTGTTCGATGACCACATGGCCTGGCTAATCATACGTGAGGTGTATGATTAACACTGTTCAATGTCTACACTTGTACGATAGGTATTTTGATCACATCTCTCACTAGCAATTTCTCCGCCCCCAACTAGTACTGTGGATCCAATCATGACACGTCACGATACACGATCAATGTCTAATATATCATGTACAATGTCTAATATCAATGTCTAATGTCAATGTCAATACGATAACCAATGTAACATCTCATGACTAAAGATCCAATCTATATACTAGTCCGTGTAGAACTATGTCAAGAATCAGATGTAACATTTCTAAATACTAGAATTATAGAAATTATCAAAATAACGGAAATTATCAGATAATGTACTCGCCTGGGGTCCTGCTGCTGGTATGAATCAGAGTCCAAGTCACAGTCCAAATAGCCTATGTATTACAATTTACCATGTCAAAAGATAATTTATTTTAATTTATTTAATTCTAGAATAATTATTCTAAAATCCTATTTTAATCTTATTATTCTAATTTTTAGGTTAATTCCTAAATTTTGTCCAAAGGAACTGAATTTTATCAACTCGAGACTCATGACACGCAAATAGAGGCAATCTGTTGACCAAAAAGTCAACCGACACAAACTCGACTTTCATGCATGATTTTCTATAGATTTCAGCGTCAAAAATATGCTGGAATTTATGGCTCGTCCGAATTGAAATTCGTTTGGAAATTATGGCACATACAAATTTCGTATTGTGCACCGATGGTTAAATTCTAACCTAGAAGTTCTACAGAATTAACGGTATATAAATGCTTCGAATTAAATTTTGGAAAAAACATATGTCAATTATCTCGATATTAGCTTTCTGAAACTTCAAACGGTTCCTGATTCTGATTCCTGGTTCTCCCGAAATCGTGAAAACATCAAAACACGTTTATTTTCGGACATGCTGTGCTCTACGAATTTTCCAGAATTTAATACTCATAATTTCATAAATAAATTTTATATAATCAGAAATCTAACCTCAATATCGTTCTAACACAAAAAACTAGGTCTCGTTTGGAGTCTGGAGCTATGCGCAATGGCTTCTGGAAGATGAAGGAACCCTAGATGGCAATTCTCCAAAAATCGGCTCAAGAAAAACCCTAGAAAATAACTTAAACTATTATATAAATATAGAGGAGAGAGAGTATAGCCGCGGCTCGGAGTTGACACGTGGCAGCCATCCGTGCTGCCCCACCCAAATTGGACGGTCCGAATCTGACGCGGCTCGGCTCAGCTGAGTCCGAGTCGAACTCTGACTCAACTCGGCTCGAGGTCGGCTCGGCTTCACCCACGCCCACCCCGCAGTCACTGACAGGCGGGCCCCGCACTGTTGGCTGCGGGAGGCTGACAGGTGGGCCCCTGTTGGCTGACTGGGCAGAAATAATTATATTTTGGGTTTTTTTTTCATAAATTAGTTTTTAGTTCAGTTTTTTATAATTAACTCAAAATAAATGCTAAAAATAATCAGAAAATTCCCAAAAATTTAAAGAAAATATATTTTATTACTTAGAACCTAAAATAAAAGTTTGGAATATTTTTAATTAAGTTTGTCCCTAAAATAAATTCTTGAAAGTCCTAGAAAATTAAGGTTACTAGTTTTTAATTAGCTAAAAATTATGGAAAAATCCCAATAGTCCCAAATCAACCTAATAACAATATTTAAGCATGAATTTCAGGATACAGAGGTTACAAGTCTACCCACCTTAAAAAAAAATTTCCTCGAAATTTAAAATCTTCAATTGTTTTATTTATTACCATCAAAATTAAATTCATCAAATCATATAACCATGAACTAATCTACATTATTATTTCACGATATTTCTCAAAATTCTATAAATATCATATCCCTAAAAATCTTCAAATATAAAATTAAATTACATTCTTATCATAATCTCCTCCAAAATTTAAGTTAATAACGAAATATAAGAATTTAATATTCAATCCACTAATTGAAATCCAATCAATGCATATTTATAAAATTTAAAAATGCATCCCAAAAATTGAATTCAAATACTAATCCATTAATGATCTTACTCCTCTAATTTAAATCCAATCAATGCATATTTATAAAATTTAAAAATCGCATCCCAAAAATTGAATTCAAACACTAATCCATTAATGATCTTACTCCTCTAATTTAAATCCAATCAATGCATATTTATAAAATTTAAATTCTCATCCTAAAATTTGAATTCAACACTAATCCATTTTTGTTCTTATTCCTTGATTTTGTTTTTTCACATAATACTTAATGATGTAATACTTACGAAACCTCCAATACAATATTCAAAATATAAGTTCATAACTTGTAGTCCAATAAATATATTGATAACCTTCTTAAATTCCTCAAAATTCAATGATAAATTCAATCATTTCATAATCTTCATAAAAATCAATGATTTAACAAAATCGTCAATTCTGCCATATTAAATTCTCAACTCTTTATTTAAATTAATGCTTATCCTCAAAATTTAAGACATAATGTCTCTTTTTGTCAAGTCATAACCTCTTCGTTAATCTTTACTATAGTCAAATCCTCAACAATCAAAGTCAAAAAGAATTCTACCGACAATCATACAACATGCAATCTAAGGAAAACATGTATGGTTTATGGTCTATTTTGTCATGGTATTGCAGTCTCTGTCAGGGTGTACTACTAACTATATTCTAACAAAAAAATCATAAATACAAACTACGGTACTAAGAAATCAATCAATCAATCAAATAGGAAGAAAGGAACAGAAGGAAAATAAGGATAACAAGATAAATATATTAGAATGTTCCTAGTTGTGATTGAGTATTCGCTCTCATCCTAGTATGCTATGTCGTATATCCTATCGCAGGCGCGCAGTAGTACAACTAAGATGTCACATTACCACGACATCGCTCTAATTGCGAAATCTGACCTGCATGGGCCACCATTAAAAATGTGTCACGACCCGCACCCAGATTTTAGGACACGAGTACGTGGGTACATCTAGCCTACGCCGCAGCATCGGCGGTAGAACGCTGTCTAGGTCATAATACTATCTAATCATTTTCACACGAGCATCCAACTCCATAAGGAATCACAGATATCATAATATAATATAAAATACTCAATCACATAAACTAAAGCACGATAAGATATCGAAGAAATAAATAAATTAAAATGCAACTCAAGTCTAAAATAGAAATAATCTAACTCAACAGTAATATCCAAGTCTCAACTAAATATGCTGGAGACAAATCCGGTACCAAAAACTGCTAAAAAAAACTAACTAAATAACTAGTGATCCCGACTAGACCTCCCGGGAATCACACCTGTGCTACCAAGTCCAAGTTTACAGCTACTCTTCCTGTGGTCCATAATATGTCGGACACCAGTCCTCTAAGGCGCAGTCTGAAACAAAATTTCCAGTCAGGATAGAGAAAAGTATATCTCAAATAACAGTTCCAATTAATTGATAAGGACTATAAAACAATAAATAGATGATGCTATATACTGAGAGAAGGCAATAAATAAATGCAATGGAAAAATAAAGAGATAGGTAATATAGGCAATATGGTACAGTCAGTGCATATATGAAATGAAAGGAAAGAGGTACAAAATCATATACGAGTGATGTGGTATATGAACTAAAATAGAGAACTGTAACTATTCTAAGTGTTTGAAATCATAGTTTCGAAATGTGATCGGCTTGGGAACTTGTTCGATGACTACATGACCTGGCTAATCATACGTGAGGTGTATGATTAATACTTTTCAATGTCTACACTTGTACGATAGGTATTTTGATCACATCTCTCACTAGCAATTTTCTCGCCCCCAACTAGTACTGTGGATCTAATCATGACACGTCACTATACACGATCAATGTCCAATATATCATGTACAATGTCTAATATCAATGTCTAATATCAATGTCAATATGATAACCAATGTAACATCTCATGACTAAAGATCCAATCTATATACTAGTCCGTGTAGCATTGTGTCAAGAATCAGATGTAATATTTCTAAATACTAGAATTATAGAAATTATCAGAGAATGTACTCGCCTGGGGTCCTGCTGTTGTTATGAATCAGAGTCCAAGTCATAGTTCAAAGAGCCTATGTATTACATTTTACCATGTCAAAAGATAATTTATTTTAATTTATTTAATTCTAGAATAATTACTCTAAAATCCTATTATAATCTTATTATTCTAATTTTTAGGTTAATTCCTAAATTTTGTCCAAAGAAACTGAATTTTATCAACTCGAGACTCATGACACGCAAATCGAGACGATCTGTTGACCGAAATGTCAACCGACACAAACTCGACTTTCATGCATGATTTCTTTTAGATTTCTGCATCAAAAATATGCTAGAATTTATGGCTCGTCCGAATTCAAATTCATTTGGGAATTATGGCACATACAAATTTCGTATTGTGCACCGATGGTTAAATTCTAACCTAGAAGTTCTACAGATTTAACAGTATATAAATACTTCAAATTAATTCTTGTAAAAACATATGTCAATTATCTTGACATTAGCTTTCCGAAACTTCAAACGGTTCATGATTCTGATTCCTAGTTCTCCCGGAATCGCGAAAATATCAAAACACATCTATTTTCGGACATGCTGTGCTCTACGAATTTTTCAGAATTTAATACTCATAATTTCATAAACAAATTTTATATAATCAGAAATCTAACCTTAATATCTTTCTAACACAAAAAACTAGGCCTCATTTGGAGTCCGGAGCTATGCGCAATGGCTTCTGGAAGATGAAGGAACCTTAGATGACAATTCTCCAAAAATCGGCTCAAGAAAAACCCTAGAAAATAACTTAAACTATTATATATATATAGAGGAGAGAGAGTACAGCCGCGGCTCGGAGTTGACACGTGGTAGCCATCCGTGCTGCCCCACCCAAATCGGACGGTCCGAATCTGACGCGGCTCGGCTCAGCTGAGTCCGAGTCGAACTCTGACTCGGCTCGGCTCGAGGTCGGCTCGGCTTCACCCACGCCCACCCCGCAGTAACTGACAGGTGGGCCCCGCACTGTTGGCTGCGGGAGGCTGATAGGTGGGCCCCTGTTGGCTGACTGGACAAAAATAATTACTTTTTGGGTTTTTTTTCAGAAATTAGTTTTTAATTCAGGCTTTTTTCTAATTAACTCAAAATAAATGTTAAAAATAATCCAAAAATTCCCAAAAAATTCTAGAAAATATATTTTATTATTTAGAACCTAAAATAAAAGTTTAGGATATTTTTAATTAAGTTTGTCCCTAAAATAAATTCTTAAAAGTCCTAGGAAATTAGGGTTACTAGTTTTTAATTAGCTAAAAATTATGGAAAAATCCCAATAGTCCCAAATCAACCTAATAACAATATTTAAGCATGAATTTCAGGATACGGAGGTTACACGGCCGAGCTGCCTCTGCGAGCTGCTCGCCACCCCCACCCCGGCGTCGAGCTACCCCTCCAACAATGCCACGGCCCGACCCAGCTGCTCTTCGATAGCACTTCGGCACAGAGTCGCCGCTGTTCCGACGTCGGGCCTCCCTCAGCGGCTCCGGCCAAGTGCTGCTCGACTCGGCTGTGCACTGACTGCTCCGGCCTGTGCAGCCTCGACTCGACAGTGCGGCTGACTGCTCCGGCCAGTGCAGTCGTCGGCTCCGACTGTGCCAACCCGCATCGAGCTACCCCCATTCTCCTCCGACGTCCACTGCCTCACCCAGCCCAACCTCTCTATCGCGGCTTCACGAGCTACCACCACACCTCCGGCGGCCGAGATCCCCTCCGACAAACAACGGCTCCTCCATCCTCCATTACTAACACCACCACGACAACCTCCACAGATCATTACCACCTCACCCGCACCTATCCAACCTCTTCCTCTACCATTGCATCATCGTCAGAGCTGTACTTCTAGGCACCACAGACCAGCCCTCGACCCAGACTTCAAACTCCCCATAGCAGACGAGCTTGAGTGTCGTCGAAGCAGCTCCGTTCTCGCCAACCTTCGTGGGACGCCCCCGCGATGCAGCGGCTCGACCTCGACGAGTCTTCTACCTCTGTAAGCCCTCAAACCCATGACTTCCTGTACTTTCTTCTTCCTTCATTTTCTTTTTGCCTATTCATTAATACATAGGTTCAAACTTATCTTCACCGATACGCTAGGAATAAAATACATGTAACATATGAGTCCTAGAATGAGTGAACTAGAGAAGTATAAAGGAAACCAACATGAGTATATATGCTATAGTGAAGCCCGAATGTAGGTAAATGGACCAGAGAAGTGATTCCTTGCTACTGTAAGAAGGTTGGTACATATCATAGGGTTATAGATATGTGGAAAATAAGAGGGATCATGAGTAAAAAAATTTAAATTAATAAAGGGTGATTGTTTAAGATCTCTGTATGTTCTTCTTGGTGGGTCTTAAAGCAGAACTGTGTATATAAGCAAGGACTAGATGATATTTGGTGGGGGTAAATATGATGTATAATAGGAGAATGGAAATCCATGTGACAATATAGGATAGATAGGGTGACTGTGGGTATACTTGTATTTTTACATGTTTTGATCTTGTAAGGAATGTCAGCTTCCCATGTTCTTTCAATAGGCAAATCAAATGGGAAGGGTGAGTTGTAAGGACAAGGGAAAATAATACCTTGCATGCTACTATGCACCCCACAGCTACGTAGGGACCAAGCAAGGAATGGAGAAACCAGTAGACATAGATGTAGCTTATCAGTAGTATATTTATAGTCTACTATTAGCTAATTAATTCCTTAATTTATCTCTAGGTACTACGGAACCTGAGGACTTGGACGTGGTACCGGGACCCGGTCACCAGCAGCCGCATGCAGGCAAGTGTACCTTGCCACCCTGTATTTTAGTTTACAGATATTTATTGTTTCGTTATGTATATTGTGCCCATATTTATGTTGATGTTCGATACTTCGCGTCCGGTTCACAACCGGGTGAAGATGTACGTCGTAACGTCTTAGAAAGATTGTTGGATGTTTCGTAGCATCTCGATATACGTTCCGGAGTATATCGACACCCTAGGACACACTCATACACTGTGATCGTGCCAGATTCCTGTATCCTGATACTGACATCATGACCAGAGACTGGGACGACCTTAGGGTCGCGTCAGTTGAGTTATTTATGTGTGTCGAGACTCTAGTTAGAGGTTCAAGTTCAGCGCATCATCGTTAACCGCTTGGGAAGGAAAAGACAGTTACTAGACGTTTGGGCTCCTCTGCACGCGCTTATATATGTATATGTAGTGAACCTGTATTCTGGAGTAGTTGTATCACCCGTGTGTCTCTGTGCTCGGAGCTACGGTTTTATTTTAGAAAGCCCACGCGTCGAATATTGTCTTTAAACTGTGTCACAGTAGTTTGGTTATGATAGAGTACCCTGTCGTGCACGTGTACTTTATGTTACTTGGTTTGTTGTATTTTTGTACCTTGTTACGTCCCTCTGAGGACCTGGTTCCCTGCCAGTTTTGTAGTATAGGTGATTACGGAGCATTTTGGAGTTGTTGTTGGAGTTACATGTCTTGCGGGCATGGTACCAGGTACTCACATTATATCTACCGGCATTATGGTTATTTTTTATTGTTTATTTCATCTGCTGTTGTAGCCTAGTTTTTATGGACTCATACTTTTTCTCGAGTCTATTCGAGTTAGTGTGTTATTGGGCGGCCGACTCTAGCAGATATAGCTCTTTCTTGTATACTTTTGTATATTATGGATTGAGACATAGAGGTTTACATTTATGGGATATCTAGATAGTGCCCTTTTATATTACAGCTTATACGTAATCGAGTCAGACCAGAGTCTGGTCGAATGCGTAGCTGGCATGTTACGTATTCCTGGTCCTACTTATTTTGGGACTGGGGCGTGACACACGGGCCTAGAATAGACGAGTTAGCATTTTTTCTAGGATCTAGACATCGTTTAGAATTCGTGGGTAAATTTTGGGCCGATTTCGAGTTGGTTTGGTGTGCGTTTTAGGAGATTTTCTGAACCGCACACCGCGTGTTCGTTGAAATGACCGAACGGCCATTTCGACTTGGTTTCTTAGTTTCGGGTTTGTGCGTACGTTGGGTTAGCTTCGAAGAGTCTGTGCTAGAGTTCTCGGGTTATATTTTATATATATTTATGTGTTTGTGAGTGTAGAGGGTGGTTGTGTGAGTGTTGGTGGTGTATTGGGAGTGTTGTGTTGTGTTGTGTTGTATTTGGTGTATATGTATTTATGTGTCTATATATATATATATATATATATATATATATATATATATATATATATATATGCATGTGTGTCTATATATGTATATACATTTATATATATATGTGTGTATATACCTATATTTGTGTTTGTGTATGTGTATTAGTGTGAGTGTGTGTGTATATATATATATATGTATACGTATGAGTGTGTGTGTGTGTGTGTGTATATATATATATATATATATATATATATATATATATATATATATATATATATATATATATATGTGTGTGTGTGTGTGTGTGTGTGTGTGTATGTGTGTGTGTGTGTGTGTGTATATATATATATAGATAAGTGTGTTTATGTATATATATAGATATGTGCGTGTATATGTATGTTTTTGTGTGTGTGTATTTATATACATAAGTGTATAAGTGTGTGTGTAAGTATATATGTATTAGTGTGTGTGTGTATATATATATATATATATATATGTGTGTGTGTGTGTGTGTGCGCGCGTGTTTGTGTGTGTGTGGTGAGATGGGAGGGCAGCGAGGCAGTGCAGCAAGGGGGGCAGTGCAGCAGATGCCAGCAGAGGCAGCAGCAGCTGCCAGCAGCAGCAGCAGCAGCAGCAATGTAAGCAGCAGCAGCACTAGCAGCAGCAGCGTGTGCAGCATTCGCCGCAGCAGCAGCTAGGCGAGGCAGGTAGCGAGGGAGAGTGAGGGATAGGTAGATAGATAGATAGATAGATAGATAGATAGTTATATCTATCTATATGTATAGATATATATACATATAGCTATATAGAGGAATAGATATTAGATATAGATATATATGTATATGAGAGTGTGTATGGGTATATATGTATGTGTGTATGTATGATGTATATATGCAGATATCTAGGTTTATGTATATATGTGTTAGATATATATATTCTAGCCTAGATAATTACCTAGGTATATATCTATATTCATAAATAGCTAACTAGAGGGTTAGTTAGAGGGGTATTGGAGGATATCTCAATACCTTGAGATATCCAAGGTATTGAGTTTCGAGCGGAATTTTTGAGCAATTGCCTAGGGATAAGTTTAGAGATAGATTTTTATGTATTGGTATATATAATTACGCATGCTAGCATAGGTTCTAGCGGGTATAGGCGGGGTGCGTAGCCTAGGTCGAGGTATCGGATACCGAGAGTATCTCAGTATCTCGAGGAGGCGAGTTTGAGGGTTTACTAGCTTAATGAGCTAGTTTTGACCTAGAATTTTAGGGACAATCTAGTTTGACCTAGTGTTGACCATAATTATCCTCGTTGACCATTAAAGTCAACGTTTGACCTAGTTTTGACCTAGAGTTGACTTTTTGGACCCCGGGTTGACTTTTTGACCCGAATTTCACCTGTTTGACCCGTTCGACCTAGAATATCCCTAGAAGCCTGTTTTTAATTATTTTATATCAGTTTAAATATATAGAATCCTGTTTAATTCTGCTTTTCGCAATAGGTTCTTGCGACGCAAGTCCGGATCTCGATCCTCATCAGTTGCTCAGGACATCAGGCGAGTACCTACCTCTGATAGTTTTTATTTCATGATAGCGTTTATATCACATGTTCTAAAACTCTAATACTTGATTCTGACATATTATTACACGAGCTGGTACTAGTGGATCCCGTCATGAGATGCTATCCCCCTTACCGTGTTCAGCGGGTACTCTATAACGTGTATTTCATCATATGCTTCGGGTATTGATTCTCATGTGCTATCATGTGCTTCTTGTGTTATCGCCTTCATGTGCACGAGCTATTTATCATGTACGTAGCGTGTCATGGTTGGATCCAAGAGTATTAGTGGGGGAGGGGAGTAGGAGTTGGTTATGTGATCAAAGCCAAACAGTATTCATGTGTATGTCGGTTATGCAACTCACGCATAACGGAGTTATCGTAGTTTATTCATGTGCAACCTAAGACGATCACATAACGAACTTGTGCTCAAGGCACTTAGCTAGTATTCCTGTTTTCTCACATGCTGTTACTTCTCTACTTGTATTGTTCTCCAGTTTACTTTGCAGCTACTTTATCTGCTCCATCATGTATTTATTTTCTGTGCATCTTGTATACTTTTCTATTGCTAGTCATATACACCTTACCAAGTATTTTGAGTTGCTTTTAGAGTTATGTACTTCGCTCCAGTCCTGACTGGGCATATTTTTTCCAGAGGATCCTGAGAATTATTGCCCGACATTCTACTGGCCGGGCATCGAGGAGTGTTGTGACCCCGAGACTGAGGAGGAGCCCATCGAGGAGACATCGTTAGCGCCCTAGTTAGCTAGGTGGGTTTTCCTGGGTTGTTCCCAGTTGATTATTTTGGATGATTGTACTTATTATTTTGCTGCTGTGAGATATTGTAGACTTGGACTGTATTTTGGATATTGTCTTGCTCTGTGTTTCTTTGTTTCTTTATGATATCTTATCGTGCTTTTATTCTTCTCCTATTTATTGTGATTGAGTCATATATATACTGCGTGGTTGCCCTCCTTTTGGAGAGATTATTGACAGGTTTTGTGAGTTATATAGATTGTTGACCTAGAACGAACCTTTACAGCATTCTACCGCCGATTCTACGGCGTAGGCTGGACGTACCTATGACTCATGCCCGATTTTTCGGGTACGGGTCGTGACACATTTTTGGTGGTGGCCCATACAGGTCATAGTTTGCAGGTCTAGTTTTTAGGTCTACCTGCAATAGGATATAGGATATAGGCTGAGAGAGAGTGTGCTCAATCACAACTAGGACCCTTCCTGATTTCTTTTGCTATCTTTAATTTTTCTGAAATTGTTTCTTTTGCAATATTTCTGTCCTTCTTTGATGATATCGTATCTTGTCCGTTGGTGATACGATCTCAGGTTCTGTTCTTCTTGATTCCATTCTAGCACTTGATTTATTTGATTCCGGTGCTTTCTATAGCTTTGTGTCTGTATCTTTTGCTATTAGACACCATCTTGTTGTTGAACCTTTAGCTAGACTCTGCAAGATCACGACCGGGGGTGGCATCATCCTAGTCAGTGATGTCTGCAGAGACCGGAGAGTTACCTTGGGAGGTCGGGAGTTGAGTGTGTGCCTACTCGTAATGCCACTTTCGAGCTACGATATTATACTCGGGATGGATTGGTTGAGTATGCATTGTGCTAGTATAGATTGTCGTGGAGGCAGAGTGTTGTTTAGTCCGCCGGGTGAGCCAGAGTTTCAGTTTGCCAGAGGAGCAGTGGAGCAGACCGAGGGAGTCTTCTGCGAAGCCCTGATGGTAGAGCCAAGGTTGCTACATCCACTGATAGCGAAGTACATGGATGTCTTTCTGGAGGAGTTGCCAGGGTTACCTCCGGACATAGATGTGGATTTCTCTATAGACTTGGTGCCAGGCGTGGAGCCGATATCCCAATACGTCTATAGAGTCCGCAATAGTGAGCTGATAGAGTTGAAGAAGCAGGTGGATGAGCTTCAGGACAAGGGATTTATCAGATCTAGTTCTTCTCCGTGGGGTGCTACGGTACTTTTTGTGCCGAAGAAGGATGGGTCGATACGGATGTGTATCGATTACAGGGCTCTGAACAACCTCACAATCAAGAACAAGTATTCGTTGCCGGGTATTGATGATCTCTTTGACCAGTTGAGCAGAGCGAGGGTGTTTTCCAGGATTGATCTGAGGATAGGCTACTACCAGGTGAAGGTCAGGCAGGAGGATATTCCGAAAGACAGCTTTTCGGACCAGGTATGGACAGTATGAGTTCATGGTGATGCCGTTTGGGTTGACTAATGCCCTGACAGTGTTCATGAATCTGATGAACAAGGTGTTCCATCAATATCTGGACAGGTTTGTGGTAGTTTTTATAGATGATATCTTGGTGTATTCGAAGACCCCAGAGGAGCACGAGGAGCATCTGAGGATAATGCTGGAGACTCTCAGGAAGGAGAAGCTTTATGGAAAGCTTTCAAAGTGTGAGTTCTTCCTTGACAAGGTTGAATTCCTTGGTCATGTGGTGACTGGAGAGGGGATCTCGGTGGATCCGAGAAAGATCATGGAAGTTGAGGCATAGAGTGCTCCAAGTTCAGTAGCCGAGGTCAGGAGTTTCCTGGGACTGGCAGGTTACTACAGGAGATTTGTTCAAAAATTTTCCCGGATTGCGGAGCCGTTGTCTAGGCTGACCCGGAAGGACATAGAGTTTGTTTGGTCAGAGGAGTGCCAAATCGCCTTTGATGAGCTGAAGCGGAGGTTGACGACAGCTCCAGTGTTGACGTTGCCATCAGGTTCTAGAGGATTCACTATCTATAGTGATGCATCGGGGAAGGGACTGGGTTGTGTGTTGCAGCAAAATGGGAGGATGATTGCCTATACTTCCAGGCAATTACGTCCTCATGAGAAGAACTACCCTACCCACGATTTGGAGTTGGCAGTGGTCATCTTTGCTCTGAAGTTATGGAAACACTATTTATACGGAGAGCGTATGGAGATCTTCACAGACCACAAGAGCTTGAAGTATGTGTTTACCCAAAAAGAGCTCAACATGAGGCAGAGGAGATGGTTGGAGTTGATGAAAGACTTCGACATATTATTGCAGTACCATCCAGGGAAGGCGAACGTAGTTGCGGATGTGTTGAGCCGGTATCCGGTAGCTATGTGCCTGACTACATATCGTTATCTTCTGGCAGATCTAGAGAGCTTGGGTATTAAGGTGATAGTGCCTGGAGTTAAGATACAGATGTGGGGACTGCAGATTCAGTCAGAGTTGGTAGACCGGATCAGAGCTACACAGTTTGAGGATGAGTCCCTGAGGAGCATCAGGGCGCAGGTTCAGATGGGATTATCATATGACTTCATCATTGCTTATGATGGTTCATTGCGGCACGGTACCAGGTTGTGTGTGCCGAGTGGGTCGTTGCGCGAGGAGGTTCTTCAAGAGGTGCATCGATCCCAGTATTCTATGCATCTAGGTGCCAACAAGATGTATAGAGATCTGAGAGAGCATGTATGGAGGTACGGGATGAAGTGAGAGGTAGCGCGCTTCGTATCCCGATGGTTAGTGTGCCAGCAGGTGAAGGAGGAGAGGCAGAGGCCAGGAGGGTTGTTCCAGTCGTTACCCATTCTAGAGTGGAAATGGGAGCATGTGACCATGGATTTTGTTTTTGGACTTCCCCGTTCTCCAGGCGGGAATGATGCGATTTGGGTCATCGTAGACAGGTTGACCAAATCGGCCCACTTTCTACCATTCAAAGTGGGTACGTCTACAGAGAGACTAGCAGAGATGTATGTGCGCCAGATAGTCCGACTGCATGGAGTTTCTGTGAGCATAGTATCAGACCGGGACAGTCGCTTTACTTCGTATTTCTAGAGGAGTCTGCATGCTAGCTTGGGCACCCAGCTCAAGTTTAGTAGTGCGTATCACCCACAGACAGATGGTCAGTCAGAGAGGACCATCCAGACACTTGAGGACATGCTTCGCACTTGTGTTCTGGATTTCAGAGGCTCTTGGGAGGATCACTTGCACTTGGTAGAGTTTGCTTACAACAACAGCTACCAAGCCAGTATCGAGATGTCACCATTCGAGGCATTGTATAGACGGAGGTATCGCACTCCGTTATCATAGGATGATGTAGGCGGAAGAGCTTTGCTTGGCCCGGAGATGGTGGTTGATGCAGCGGAGAAGGTCAAGCTCATTAGAGATAGACTTCGGGTGGCGCAAAACAGGAAGCGGCATTGGGCCGATAGCCACCGGAGACCTTTGGAGTTCGAGGTATAGCTTAGAATCTAGATTTTGTTCTTATGTTTGCTTGTAATTGCCTGTGTTAGATTAAGTGCTGAGACCTTGTTTGTGCTAGGTTGGAGATCTGGTGTTCCTGAGGATTTCTCTGACGCGGGGCACTATTCGCTTCGGTGGAGGCGGGAAACTTAGCCCACATTTCGCCGGACCCTTCCGCATCCTTGAGAGGGTCGGCACCGTGGCGTATAGGCTTGAGTTGCCGCCTACGCTAGAGGGAGTTCATGATGTGTTCCACGTGTCGCAGTTGAGACGGTATGTGGCAGATTCCAGTCATGTATTGGATCACTCAGAGATCGTGGTGGGCCCTACTCTTAGCTATCCAGAGTAGCCGATGGAGATTCTGGATCGGCGGGAGAAGGTGTTGAGAAACCAGACTATTCCCTTGGTTCGCGTCATGTGGAGGCATCACTCTCCAGGTGAGTCGACCTGGGAGAGGGAGGATGAAATGCGCGAGCGATACCCATATCTTTTCGAGCCCTGAGGTATGGTTCTTTCCTTGCATTCCTGTCCTAGTTTCGTCTTTTAATTTTGAGGACAAAATTATTTTAAGGAGGGTAGGCTTGTCACTACCCAATTCTAGAAAATAGGGTTTTTTTTTATTTGGTAAATTATATATTGTATATAAATAATTATATTTATATTTAGTTGATGGTTGTATTATTTTTATTTGATTATTTTAGGGTTTTGGCTAGTATGGACCCATGTCAGAACCTAGTGGACACATGTCCGACCCAACCCACACCCTTGTGAGACCTATTTTGGGTTTAGATTATTTATTATATTTTATTTTAGTTAGTTGGAGAGATTGGGAGTTAGTTTGAGTGCTTTTGGAACCCCAAACCCAAAATCCAAGTTTGCATCCTAAAGGGGAGGGCATTTTGGTCTTTTGGAGACTATGTTAACCCTTATTTCTTGCTATGGCCGCCCCCCCAACCATTTCAGACCCGCACACACAGCCCCCCCTCTTCTTCATCACTTCTTCTTCTTCTCCACTCCTTCTTCTTCTTCCTTTCTTCTTCTAATTTTCCACTTCAAGTAAGTA